>PXOD01000063.1:0-79943 GCA_003012165.1 Paramyrothecium roridum | reverse complement strand
ACTTCCACCTATGTGCCTCCTCCCGCTCCCGCTCCCGAGGCCCCCAAGGAAGAGCCCAAGGAGGAACCTAAGGAGGAGCCCAAGCCTGAGGAGCCCAAGGTTGAGGCCAAGCCTACTGAGCAGCCCAAGGCCGAGACTGGCAGCAGCGGCGGCAGCAGCGGCGGCCACTCTGGCGAGATCACCTACTACGCCGTCGGCCTGGGCGCCTGCGGTGACGACGATTCGGGCTTGGACCAGAGCGAGAACATCGTCGCCCTGTCCCACGTCGACATGGGCACCCAGTCCAACGGCAACCCCATGTGCGGCCAGACCATCAAGATCAGCGCCAACGGCAAGTCCACCACCGCCGTCGTCAAGGACAAGTGCATGGGCTGCGTCTCCGGCGACATTGACGTCAGCGAGAAGGTCTACAAGGAGCTCTTCGGCGGCCTCGACTCCGGTCGCATGCCCTGCACCTGGTCTTTCGCTTAAAGCGTCGCCAGTCTCTCACTTTACGCTTCATGAACAGAGTATCATCTCTCAAAAACCCCGCGGCGCCTTCGCTGCTGCAGCTAGGGGCTTTATGACTTTACGATGTTGATTGGCCTTCAGCCTCCCCCCATCCCGCCGGCGCGGGAGAATTTCTGTAGGCCTATTTTCCTTCATTTCTTGGATATAAAAGGAACGGGATTTCTACAACAAAAAGAAAATGGGAATTCGATTTCCCTCCCTCTGGGCTATATACCCTTCATCCGCGGTAGGACGCAAAATGTGTACCTGCGCGATGTTTACGAGAAACAGGTTTAGGGTTTCTCACGGTCTTTTACCATTCTACTTGTACATAGATTTTTCATAGACAGCTGGGATTCCCACACAAAGTCAGCATCAGGATGACTGGGAAAGGCTTTTGGATACTTCGGAATAGAAAATGATCATGACATTGAATACTCTTTTGCTTCCTCATGAATGTGTGGTGGTTGGTGCGCATGTCATGTGTTTAGTAGCGGGTTGTGTGGGTGCCAAGCCGGGACGGGAACATCCACGCCGCAGAAACATTGTCGCGTGGGTTGTGGACACCCTTTAACCCAGGTAAAAAAAAAACCACCAAGGATACGGCAGTTTCGAGTGAGCATGATGGGCTAAACAATGCGTAGATAATATGAGTTTCGACCAACACATTGGAGATGCAGAAAACGCCCGTTGTAGTATGCCTACAGTTCTCTAATAAGAACATCGCCCAGGGAAGATGCTACAGTTCTCTAGTAAGAACATCATCCGGATATAGCACTCCGTTGTCATGAATCCCAATCCTGCACGGAACGCCGACCTAGAAAAAGGCCCGAGGCAATGCCTCCAAGGTGACAAAAAGAAAATGAACAAAACGAGACTCCCGCTTCCGTGACCTACGAATTGGCCTATGCAGTTTAGAGCGACCGCCATGGTCCGCTCTGACGCTGGTTTATTGCAAACGACCCGCAATCTATGCCAATATTGATTTCCCAATGTCAATGATTAGAGGAGGTTGAGCAGCTCCTCCACGTAGCGTCTCGTGTCGACGCCAATGCCTTGCACCAGTCTGCCAGCTCCCTCAGCACCGCCCACGCCGCTCTCTGCATAAGAGCCGCTGACGCCACGAAAGCGTGCATGGTCACTGGCGCATCGAATAAGGAAAACCTCCTTATGCACGGCTGGTGCACGATCATCTTCATCATTGTCGTCGCTCCCGTTCTCCGTGCCCCTAGCACCTGCATCATCAGACTCTTGAATAGTATCGAGGTTGGTGCCGGCTGCGTCGACCCGACGTTGCTGCTGTTGCATCTTGGATTCGATCATGCGCGCCCAGACGATCCACCATCCACGACCGGTCTTTTGTGTGCGCTCAAGATCCGTATTTTTCGGGGAGCGAGTGCTGCCGTGGATGTTAAGCAGGTGCAAATGTGTGCTAATGGCGTCAGCACGCGACCAGCTGTCCGCGGGGGTGTACTGCTCCGGAACATTTGGGATGGTGCAGTAAACAGTCAGTGCTTCCGGATCCCAGATAAGTTCATGAATGCTCGAAGCCGCGGGTCCGGCATTTGGTCGCTCGGGGCGGTACCTCGTGGATGCAAGTAGAGGTTTTCTTAGCGGCGCCAGCTGATAATGTAACGAGCGGTACAGCGCGTCCCAAGCGAGCGAGTCCGTCCTAAGCTCGAACATGAATGTGAAAATGAATGGCTTGTTCACGTAAACAACGACCCGCAACTTGGAAGCTTTGTTGAGGTCGTGAGAGTCGTATCCCGGAAGCATGTTGCCAACGACTTGCGACTGAGTAAGGATGCTAGCCGGGTGCTCAAAGTCACGGACGATGGTAGCCTCGGGTCGGTCTTGAGCCTCGCTCTCCAGCTCGATATTGATAGTGCGTAGGAGCGTGCGGGAGTTGTGCTCGACATCTGCAGCGGCTCCGGTGGGCTCGTCTGAGTCGTGGCTGACATCGCCATCGCTGGTTTCTTCGATATCGCCTTTCAAACCAATGAGGAAATGACCGGCACCTTCTTGTGATGGGGTGCGTTGAGGCACAGCCGGCCTCGATTTATCTTGCTCACTGGCTTTACTGATACCCTGTTCCGTGACACGGGGCGTTGTTGCTTTTGCTGCCGCTTCTGGTGCTCCGCCTGGTAAGGACCAGTATGTGCCATATCCTAGCTTGAGGTATCCCACCATCCTCTCGAGTCCGCCTTCCTCCCGATTCTGATTTTGATCTTTGGAAGAAGCGGGAGTCCCATCCTGCTGCTCTCCGTCTGCACGCTGTTGAGTTGCAGGTGTGGCAGCCGCTTCCGAGGGATGTTCGCCCTTTGTGGCCGGCTCAGAAACTTTCCGAGCCTGTTTGCCTTTTGCTCGACGGATAGAGGTCGGGCTGTCAATGACACCGTAAGCGTGCTCGCCCCAGGTATACAAGTCCTCCATCCAATGAGTCACGTCCCTGAGTGACTTTCTTGACAGAGCTCCAGTGCCTAAGAAGATGGCGCCATCTTCTGGCCCCGGTTCTTGGCCCGTCCCCAACCATTGCTCCTCTTTTTCGTGCGTTTCAGTGTCGGGATCATATTCGCCAAACTTGGATACCACAAGATCGACAAGTCCCTCTATCCTGCCAACCAAACCCTCAAGCACCTCACGCTCGCCACTGCCTCGGTCTTCCTCCCCGACGCCGACGCCTAGCTCTCCAGACGCAGCGATGTTGATGCCGCCGTAAACGTCACGAATTGGGTTTCCAGAAAGCATGACAGTCCAAGTCGAGAGGAACAGGTCCCAGTAGCGACTTAGAACTGCTACAAACCGCTTCCGTTTGGAACGTACAAACAGCGCGCTTAACGATGAGCCATGGTGCATTAAGAAAATACTGTGCGCCCGCAGCAAGTCTCGCAGTAGTAAGCCCCCAGGTTTGATCTCTTTAGTTGAGTGCTCGTATCGTTCCTCCTGCTTCTCGCCGGTTTTGCTCGGTAGTCGGGGTGGTAAGGGGATCTTTGTAAGATCGACGCTCTACGACATGGATCTTTGTTAGGACACGAGATGTAGCGACGGGAAGGGAGAAAAGGTTCGAGACATGATCAGGGCAGGATGAAGCTTACAGCAAGAATCCACCAGCCGGGTTCAAGCTCATGCAGTACTAGCCTCGACTTTTCCGTGTCTATTGAATCGACCGAGGCACCGTTGGCAAAGCCACGGCCAAAGCTGGCCATGCCCTGAGCAAGACCAATCTGTCGAAGCCGTTCATTCCGCTCCTCTTGGGATATATCGTCTGTCGGTCGACCGCGGGCGCGTCGTCGCTTGTGGGAGGTTGACTGCGTGGTGACGGATGCATAGTACACAATTTGGTCCTCGACCGTCTCGTCTGTGTAGCCCAGCGAAGGGTTGAATATGGCGAGGAAGCCAAGCTGGGCTGGGATGACCGCGTTGGCAGCCGGAGCGGCAGCCATTTTCTGTGCGCGGCGCTACGTATCCTTTGTCGTTTGTATGCGGATGGTACAACAACAACAACAACCTGGGGCGACACCCGCTGCGCGTGCTGGCGCAGTTTGAGGATGGCACGGCCGAGGATTTCGGGGAAGGGTTCGAGCGAGGATGTGGGCGTGGTGATAGGCTGGATTCTTATCGGGGAAGGCGTTTATGGCGGCATGCGACGCAGCCCGCACGTCGGGTAGAGCAAAGGGGACAGAGTGGGAAAGGAGGAAACGACAGCAAATGTGGTATTATGGGGATGCGATTTTGGGACGGAGAAAGCACTTTGACGATAGTTGCGTCACAAGGAAGATCCTCCTCTGGCGGGGTCAAGAGCGAAGGCAGTCGGGACGGGGGCTCGCATTTCCTGCAGCGCATCAAGGTCCTTCTGATATGTTTCCGCTACCGACCCGCTACCGACATTCGGCTCCAGCGCCAGTGCCAGTACTGTAAATCCAGACCTCGCCTCAAGACCAGCGGTGCAGTACGGTGCGCACAAGGCCAGGGAGAAAGAGTGCTTTGATTGGGATTCATCCCCATTATGCAGGCGAAACTCTTGGGGGTTGATGCGCATCGAGATCGTGGGCGGCCATGGACGGCGATTTGGTTGGCTCCATGGCGGCTGCTAAGGCTCGTTCCACTAATCGGGCGACAAGAGCGGCTCTATTTGGCGCAATGGCCAGGCCTGGAAGCTCGTGTGGATTGCCACCAGCCCTGCCAGCCCGCCAGCGAGCCACACAGGTGACCGGGGCGCCCACACCTGCTACTGTAGGAGCATTGCTTCCACCCCTGGTTCTTTGGGGGGCGAAGGGGTCTCGGGCCACCCGAAGCATTAACTTAGACAGTACGGGCCTCGACTCGTTTCGACCTGGCGATCTGCGCTGCACGCTCTTTGATCCGGGGGACGATTCGACGAATGATGATTGAATGCTAGAACGCTGCATATGCTAATCAAACAGAAAACGAGAAGAAGAAAGGAAGAAGAAAGGAAAAATTCGATACAGCCCCGCTCACTCCATGGTATGGCATGGTATGGCATGGCATGGCATGGCATGGCATGGCATGGCATTGCATCGCATCGGCTTGGCTAGATTCGACATGGACCAGGTTTCCAAAGCTTCGACATCCTCCTTGCCTACCTTGCCTTGCCTTGTCTTACTTGTCCTTATCTAAACGAGCTGGACGTCGAATGCATCCGCGTCAGCCTCCGCCTCAGATCCGGCGTTATCGACGGCCCCAGGTTCAGCATGTTGTTCGCACTTCCCGGGGGCTGCGGCACCGCCGAGCCAAACTTGCGCACCCGCTCGCGCTTTTGGAAATTCAGCCAAAAGAAGTACGCGACAAATGTCCCGATTGTCAGCGGCATCGTGATGGCCCAGTAGAGCTTCATCTGAGGCGTGTTCTTGATGGTTATGTCGCTCGACATGAGGTCGCGGGCGTCCCAGTCGAACAAGTCCGTCGAAAACAGCGAGGACACAAAACTGCCCGGCAGGAAGAGCATTGTCACCACCGCCAATGTCTTCATCGATGATGCGTCGCGATAGCTAGCTTCGGCAAGCATTAGGTTCCATTGGCTGTCGTGCCAGGTGATCAGGTGAAAGAGCTGCGCACACACACACGCACGTGTTGTTAGACAAGGAGTTGCAAACACACTTTGCTATGCCTTGCTGGTGGGAGTTTACTCACCGCTTCAATCTGAATCTCAAGTCGCCTCATGGTGTAGTCCATATCCACGACCTGCATAGCCAAACGCTCCTCGGCAACCGAAATATTATGCCGTAGCAAGGCGCGCCCATCTGCGACCGCTTGCGCCGCATGCGCCTCGTCGTTGGCAGATAACGGCGCAGCTCGAGACGTCCGCTTTTCCTCTTCGTCCAGATTCTCGAGGACGAATTTGAGAAGTCGCTCTACCATCTTCGTCCTTCGCACTACGCTCGCAAGTTTCGTGGCATGCCCATTGGCCACCCGAGAATGGAGACCATAGTCGTCCGTGGCAGTTACCGCCCCTTTACTTTTCCCCTTTGACGATTTCGTCGATTCTGCCTTGTCATTCTTCTCTACGTCGCCAACCTTCTTGGCCACGCCAATCTCGTCCATTTCATCGGGCTCCCCATGCTCACGGCTGTGAAAATCGTGATAGCCCGTCACTTGCTCAATCTTCTGCAGTGAAGTCTTGATTTCATGGTGCTTTAATTCCATCTGGCCTCCGAACGACAGACTGATGCAGAAAGGCAGAAACATGGCATGCGCACACACTCCGTACTTCCAAGTTGCTTTCTCAAGTGGAATCTCCAGTGCTTTCCTGTAATCATTAGTCGTCAGGATGATTCCTTGCGTCAGAGACTCTCTGGCATATGGTGGTCGAAAAGCAGTCTGAGACCAGATAGCCACGAGCTTTGGGACATAATTGAAAGCATAGGCTTGGGACTCCACCCATGGCGTTGAGCGCCGGGGAAGGGCTGTCACGCCGTTGATGCAACTTGTCGCGTAGGCGTAGGCGAGCTGCAGGCCAAAGGCCTCAGTGAGACGATCCTGCTCGGCTTTGGGTAGGTTGATGCATTTCTTCTTCAGATCAATCTCGAGCCATGCAAAACGTGCAACCAGGATTAGCCGTTTGGAGCCGCTTGTCGCTGTCCTCTTCGCAAGCCAGTCTTCCAGTCCTGACACGCGGATGATTTGATGCTTTGTGCTCGTCTTGCCGGATGCCTGATCAAGCCATATTTCCGAGGCCTCAAACACGGTCGTGTTGGCTGATTCGTATCTGTCGCCCCAGTAATTGAGGACGCTGAGGTTCTTGTACACCTCCTCCATGAATGACTGCGGCAATGGCCGACGTCACGCTGGGCGCCAGAAATCAAAGCGACTTTCGCAATCTTTGCCAGGCAGGAGACGGTTCAGATGAAAAGGAAAGCTGGAAACGGGGCTGATGGCCGGGATAACGAAGGCCAGGGAAGGCTGCGCACGCAGATCGCCTGACCAGGGGTCCGACAAGCTGCAGATTAAGCGCCGCTGAGCTGCGTCGGACCCCAAGCCAAGGCTGCACCAGATACGACTTACAGCTGGGGTTGTCTGCCGCCCAGTTTCACACCCGCATCGCTGCGGCATGCTATTATTAAAAATGCTACTTTCTCGACTCAAAATCGGGCACGAGTTGCTACCTCTGAAGCCACGGACCATCGTGCGGTATGGTAAAGGTTGTCCGTCACGAAAGCTCTCGTCTTCACGATACCAGCAGGGCTGCTAGCGTTATCCTTTTGAGTCGACATAGCCTACTTGATCCAATGCGATAGTACAGCTGCTTCAGGCAGTTCATTTTCATATAACAATTCATTCGCTACCATATAAATAAAGCAAAACGCCATATATACAATGCCAAGAAAGAGATACTTATAATGTAAATCTCCTGCAGTCACGCTCCGTCATGTCAAATTTTGTGACTTCACAAATCCCCCTCCAAAATATTACGCAATCGTGCTGAGGACCTTGTCCAGAGCCTCGATAACAATGGGAACTAGATGCATGTTAGAGTCGGCGTTGCTGTAACAAACTCAAGCTTGGACAACTTACTGTGAGACTCCTCGAAGATCAGCATGGGTCGTAGACGGACGGTCTGTACGCCGCAGGTGCCGATGTTGACGCCCAGGCTCTTCATGGCCTTGACCAGGCCAGCAGCATCCGTGGTGTCGAATGCGATGTAGGTTCTGCAGCAAGGTCAGCGATCGGCTTCATAAATCAGTCCAATGGAAATGGTACGGACCCTTGTCCCTTTCCTCGCAGGTTCTTGATTTGCTCGGGATAACGAGAAGCCAGCTTCTCGAGCTCGGCGTAGAAAACCTCACCAACACGGGCCTGTAAATTAATTAGCGAATTTGCCCGCGTAGTACAAGTATAAGGGGAGCCTACGCATTGGTTGACGAGATCCTTGGCTAGAATCTCACCAATGACGGCCTTGCTGAGGATAACTCGGGCCGGGTCACCGATCCAGCTGTTCAAAGTTAGCTGCTGCCACAGGAATGCGTGAGGTCGGATGTGACATACGTGTTGAACTGCCTGTAAGCCTTGTCGGGGATCAGCTGGCGATCGCCGAAGAAGTAGCCGGCAGTCTGGGCCTTCTTGGAGAAGGTAACCATGTCGGGAGGGCTGTCGAGCTGCCAGTGCTCATGTCCCCAGAACTTGCCGGTGGCGCCGAACCCGGTCTGGACCTCGTCCACAATCATCACAGCGCCGTGCTTCTTGGTGATGTCACGCAGGCCCTGGAAAAAGGCCGCGGAAGCGTGGTTGTCACCACCCTCACTCTGAATGGGCTCAACAATGAGACCGGCAACGGGGCAGTGCCTGTTCCAGGTGTCAGTGAATAGACTCTTCCGCTTTGCTCGAGCGCGCGGCATAGAACTTACCATGAAGTAATGAGCCTCTCAACCTCCTCGAGGCATCGCTGCTCCTCGGCGGCGTTCTCCTTGGCGAACTTGTCCAGAGGGTACTTGCGGGCAGGGAAAGGCGCCTGGGGCCAGTTGAACGAGGGAATGTCCAGCTTGTGAACGGCCTTGGAGCGGGTGGTCGACAGGCTGCCGAAGCCGCGTCCGTGGAAGGAGTTGGCGAAGCTCAGGATGGCCAGCTCGGGAGAGCCAGGCTTGGCGTTGTTGAGGCACGAGCTGATCTCCTCGGGGGTCCAGTCGACGCCTTCGCCTCGCTGCTTGCGGCGGTACAGCATGAAGGCCGCCTTGTAGGCGAGCTCGTTGGCCTCGGAGCCGGACTGCGCGGTGAAGATCTTGTCGAGCCCCGGGGGCGACACGCGCAGCAGGCCGTTCTTGAGGACGTCGTACCACGCCTGCGAGGGGAAGTTGCCGATGGCCGGGCGGTTGACCAGCGCCGAGATCATCTCGGGCGACTTGGCAGCCTCGACAAGGGCGGCGTTGTTGTAGCCGACGGGGATGGAGGCGATCTGGGAGTACACGTCGAGATAGCGGTTGCCATCGACGTCAACGATGTAGTTGCCCTCGCTCTTGTCATAGTCGGTGACGAAGTGCACGGCTCGCGCGTCAAAGACCGAGTCGATCTTCTCGGCGGAAGCCTTGGACACAGGTCCAGGCACCTGGATGAGGGTTTGCGCTACGGTCATCTTGAACTTTGGGGGAATATGTATGAGCGAACGATGAAGGGGGTATCGATGTTTCTACAAATGGTCAAAGATGACTTTTGCACAAGCTGAAGGGAAGTTGAGGCGTTCTCAAACCATTTATATCGTAGCCGCCTCCTCTCTCTCTCTCCATTTGCCTCGTGCAGCGATTCATGGAGGCAGCGGCACGGGGACAGTTGGGCCGGGAACCGGGCCGGTTCGAAATGGCAAACCGGCTGTGCTATCCGGCCCCACTTATTCGCTCCGGTGCAGGAGGGCCACAATCCCGGATGGCTCCCGGAACCACTTTTGATAGCCTGTTATAGGAGCATTTTCATATAATGGAATCTGTCTGCAACTTCCCTGGATCAGTGTGAGAGAAAAGTGTTGGTAATTTGCATTGCTTCGTTGAGACTCTTCATAGTTTATCGTCCTTCACAATGACTGTCAAAACATCTCATAAGGTAAGGAGACTTGGTGCCGCTTCTACCCTCATTTCACGACTAACACACACTGCAGTTGCGCGATGCTTCGCTCCTCAAAACCCAGAGCTACGTCAACGGCGAATGGGTCGCCGCCAAGTCTGGCAAGACTTTCAAGGTAGAGAGTATGTTGTGGTCTCATACCTTGCTTCACTTTTGCAGACACTAACAGCTCCGAAAAAAGACCCTTCTACGTTGGCAGAGGTCGGACAGTGCCCGGAGTTTGATGCCGCGGAGACTGAAGCCGCCATCGACGCTGCCCACACGGCTTTCAAGTCGTTCCGCAGAACGCCCGCACGGGAGAGGTCAAGGTTCCTGCGCACATGGAGAGATCTCATGTTGGAGAACCTCGATGACCTGGCCCGTATCATCACTTTGGAGAACGGCAAGCCCCTTGCGGATTCAATCACAGAGGTCAAGTATGCCGCCAGCTTCTTCGAGTGGTTCTCGGAGGAGGCGCCGCGCATCTATGGCGACACCATCCCTGCGAGCAACCCCAGCTGCCGCATCGTCACGCTCAAGGAGCCCGTCGGCGTTTGCGGGCTGATCACGCCGTGGAACTTTCCCGCGGCCATGATCACGCGAAAGATCGGGCCGGCTCTGGCCGCGGGCTGCACCGTCGTCTGCAAGGCGCCCGCGGAGGCGCCCCTGACCTCGCTGGCGTTGGCCGAGTTGGCGCACCGGGCGGGCATTCCAAAGGGCGTGGTCAACATTGTTACCGCCTTGGAGAACACGGCGGCGATCGGTCAGATCCTGACGACGCATCCTCTCATCAAGAAGGTCTCCTTCACGGGCTCGACGGGTGTCGGAAGGCTGCTGATGAACCAGTCTTCGTCGACGATCAAGAAGCTCTCCTTTGAGCTGGGCGGCAACGCGCCCTTCATTGTTTTCGACGACGCCGATCTTGAAGTTGCCGTCCGCGGCGTGATTGCCTCCAAGTTCAGGATCTCCGGGCAGACCTGCGTGTGCGCCAACAGGATCCTGGTGCACCGCAAGGTCTACGACCAGTTCGCCGAGCTGCTCCTCGAAGCCGTCAGGGCCTTCAAGGTCGGCGACGGCTTCGACGAGTCCACCACGCACGGCCCGCTGATCCACGAGCGAGCCGTGGCAAAGGTCGACGAGCACGTCAAGGACGCCGTCTCCAAGGGCGCGCGCGTGCTGCACGGCGGCCAGCGCCTCCCCCTGGGGCCCAACTACTTCGACATCACGGTGCTGGCGGACATGAAGCCCGGCATGCGCATCTGCGAGGAGGAGACTTTCGGCCCCGTCGCCGCTCTTTTCTCGTTCGACACCGAGGAGGAGGCTGTTGAGCTGGCCAACGACACGGACGTCGGCCTGGCGGGCTACTTCTTCAGCAAGGACTCGAGCCGCTGCTGGCGAGTGGCCGAGGCCCTCGAGGTCGGTATGGTCGGTGTCAACACAGGTAAGCGAACAAAGTCCCGGACGCAAGATATTCTGTGAGCTTGCCGTACTAACGAATTCTCAGGAGCCATCAGCGACCCGGCAGCGCCTTTCGGTGGTGTGAAGCAGAGCGGCTTCGGAAGAGAAGGAAGCAAGTACGGCGTTGATGAGTACCTTGTTACGAAGATGGTTATGACGGGCATTTAGAAATGAAAAAACGGTGGTCTTTGAGCGTGTCTTGATTTTAAATAGATTGAAATGAATAATGTTCTGAACATCATTGTTGCCTGCTCCATGTGGATGATTCTGTTGGGGTGGCATACAAGACAGTCTACTTCCCAGCACTCCAAGAAAAACACCAACTAGATGTTCAAGAGCGTCGCTTCTAATGCCTGATACATTGTAACAATTTCCTTGGCTGAGGTGGCCCCAAGGGTTTTTGTTCACGATTCGTAAAAGTGGAGATGCTGTCAAGAGAAGTTGCGAAGGGAATCATTGGAAGAAGATTAAATTGAAACGCTTGATTATTACCGTGGCTTTCCGTCTACTTGCCCTTGTCATATATTAATCTTTTCCAGCCTCCACAGCGTCGGCCATGTCTCCCAAGGTATCAAACTTCCAGTCATACACGACATCGTCCCGGTTGCCCATGATGGCGCCGGGCCTCACAATCCAACTGGACTTGATGCCCATCTTCTTGGCCGGGTGGTGGTCGTGGAACTGGCTCTGCGCCGTCTGGATAATCTGATCCTTGTCGACGCCGAGCTCCTCCTTGACCTTGCGCAGCATGTGTTCAAAGTTGCGCAGGTCCGGCTTGTAGCTGCCGACGTCCTGGGCGGTGACGATGAGGTCGAAGGGCACGCCCTCCAGGGGGCCCGAGTTGGACTTGGCGAACGAGCCGCGGTCCACGTTGGACAGGATCACCAGCTTGTAGTGCTTGGCCAGCCGGCGCAGGGCGGCGGCCGAGTCCGGGAACGCGGGCCAGGCGCCGACGGACGCGCCGAACGCCTCGTCCTCGGCCGCCGACGGGGCCTTGAGCTTCAGCTCGGCGGCGATCTGGGGGTGGATGGTCGACAGGAGCTTGTCATAGGCCAGGTCCGGGGTGACCGCCTGCTGGCCCGCCTCGCACTTGTGGTAGACGTGGAGAAGCTCTTCCCGGGTGAAGGTGGCGCCGTTAGCAGCAAGCAGTGGCTGCAGCGCGTTGACAACGCCGGTCTCCCAGTCAATGATGGTGCCGTAGCAGTCAAAGACCAGGGCTCGGTAGTCAGCGAGTTTGGCCATTTTTTCCAACAGCGTGATTTGATGGTGGGGGAAAAAAAAACTCGTAGCGTGGATTGGAGGTTGGGATTGATGAATTGTGATTTGAACTTTGTCTCGTGTCTATATGTTTCCTCTCCCAGGATAGAGAAGTCAACAGATCATTCCATTGTCTGTAGCTAGATTCGATTCCGAACGGTGCTATCCGGAGCGAACGCTGAAGCCGTACGACCGGCCCGGTCCCGGCTCACGCTTCCGGTCCCGGCCCCGGATACGCCACGCTTCTCCACCAATCCCCCAATCACCGATTTCCAAAACGGCATTATCATAGGGATCATGGGGTTCACCCCACACGCTAAGACCTTGCGCTTATCTTTCCTATTTAGATCTCTTTACATTATGATATCTATAATTACATGGAATCATTGCCAGAAGGTCGGCTCCGGCCCGTTTCTATTCGACGTCTAGACCCATTCCAAAATCGTTGCCGAAGAAAGCCGAGAGGTCGTCCAAGTTCTGTGGAAACGATGCGAAGTTTCCATCCATCCCAAAGAACGTCGTCGTACTTGACGGGGGCATTGTTCCCTGTCTCGAGACATCCTCGGTACCGCCGAGTCCGAAATTTACGGTGGGCAGAGGCACTTGTTCGCTTTGTGCTTGCTCATTCATCATGTCCATAAGTGATGTATCGTTCTTCCATAGCTGCTCCCATCTCTTGAATCTCGCATATTCAGACTCTGAGTTGGACGGCATAGGCGCAGGGGTCGCCGAGTCAATCTTGGCGATGGCACGCTCGAACGCCTCAATCAAAGAAAAGTCCGAGTGCGCTGATTCAGACCCAGCCGACATTTCTTTGAGCATTGCCAACCCATCCCGCAGGGCTTTCTTGTAGGCATTTTCCCGGTTATATAGACACTGCGCAGTTATGACGAGAAGAGCGGCTCGACATGCACTGAACTCTGTGTAAGATGCCCGGGCCAGGCCTATGCTCCTATGAAGAGCACGGCACGTGTCTATCACCGCTAGCGCCGCTTCTATGCAGTCTGTCACTAGAACGGCCCGCAACCGTCTCTTCCGAGACGCGGCGCCAGACGGCTCGGTGGCGGATGTCGATGGGCTGGCGCTATTTCGTCCTCCCTCGTGAGGAAGAATGAAAATGCGCCCCACAAACATGCGCACGAGACAGTATTCGAGCTTCAGATGCATATCATTCCTGGAAATGGTTGACTGCAAGCCCGGGTTCTTGCAGAACACGTTGTCTGGTAGTGAGTTCCACCATGAACGCAGTTCGTTCTGTAGCCGTACAAGTTTGCCAAGACTGTCAGACATCTCGTTCTTGGGCTGTTTTCTTAGAAAAGAACTATTGAGTTTCGGTCAGCAGCCGTATCTCTATCATAACTTCTTAAGCTTACATTTCTTGTGAAATTTGGCTCAGACGCTGGTTAAGTTCTAGAGTGGCTAGGAGATGCTTAGTTTGAGAAATCGAAGTTGAAGGCCACACATTGAAATGATCCGTTGGCAGATCTGCATCGATATCTGTGCTGGCAATCGACATCGGCCTTCCGTGGAATATGCCTATGCGCCTAGATATTTGTCAAAATAATGCCCGCTTAAACAGAGAGTCGTGGGTGTACTTTTCTATGGTATAAGCTGTCCACCACACTCGGTTTCTTGTTTCACGAATGTGGGGTTCCAAGCCTTCGCCTGGGTATTTCCGGTGCATACCATTCTGTATGGCCAATTTGATCGCCAAGTTCAGGTAGGTGTAGGATAATCCTGACGGATCTACCGGAAGCGTGTACATGCCTAGTAACAAGCACGCTTGGACACTTTCCAACGATGATACAGTTATAACGTCTGGGAGAAGGCGGCAAGCTTGTTGGTAGAAGACCATGCCAATCGAATCCTCGCTGAACTTTTCGGCAGCAGCAGCTTGATTATGCGAGCTGCCAGCGTCATCGCCAAGCGATTCCAAATAGGCAAACTGCGTCCCAATGGCAAGCACCGTAAATAAGATGCAGATTATGCTAACCCCTCGGCGCGAGAATACCTGCGGGTCATCATAGGCTAGTTCCAAGTTGGCATTATACCAAGCCCTTTCGACGAAGAAGTAATTCACAGTGGCATGCTTGAAGAACGACTGAGAAAGGAACTCAGCGATTGGGCGTGGTGGTAGTAGGGCTAGGAGTGAAATTGTATTTGAGGGAGAACGGAGTTCCTCAGCGCGGTAGTACTCTTTGAAGGAGGTCGGTGACTTAAGTTGTTGCTAGGCATGAAGTCAGTTTGCTAATGCTCATCTCATGGCCGGGACGGAGATGGCGCACATTGGACCCGCGATCCGGCACGGTTTTATCGATCCAGTCTTTGATTCGCATAGAAAAGTTCCAGTGAGAAAACTCTCCAGAATAATCTAGCCAGTGAGATTAGTGGGTGTTTTTCGTGGACATGAAGCTGGAATCTCACGTGTAATGTTGTCTTGCAATGGCTTTATGCTAAATTTCTCATCCACTCCGTCAAAATCCGAGCTTTGAGATGAGTCGCCTGCAGGGCCCAGGGGTCTTTCATCGGGGGCTGCATTGTCTGCTAGGTTCTTGAGAGTTTGGAGATCCAGTGGACGATCCTTGCCGGCCACGCCTCGGACAATCCTCTCAAGATACTCTAACCGTTCGGAGAGCTCAGAAGATGGCGGGTGGGATTCAATCCTCCTTTCAGGATTCTGTAAGCATGTCTCATAGTCATTTTCTGCAAGGAACCAGCTTCTTACCTTGAAAGGCCATCGCGGGTCTGACGAGCCGCTCCTCCAAGTCCCAAACGTTCCTCAGCCGTCGGAACAGAAAACTCGCATCTCCGACCTAGTCGAGAGCATCTTCGGCACGGCACGCCTCCATCGCACTTTTCCTTTTGCCGGCGACAGTCGTTGCAGCTGTGAAGGGGAACTGTGGGTCAGCATTGCACATCCCGGGACCGATGCCGAGACCGGGGTAACGGGCGTGATGGCCTCGGTGGGGGAAGAGGGCAGGGTGAGGTGGAGGGAATGGGCGTATTGACGTACGCGCGTGCGGCTCGCTTCCGCTCTCTTTCTGCAACACGAGTTGACCTTTGCTGCTGGTGATGACTGTCCATGGACCCTGCAGCGATGACTGTATTTTCAAGGGCTGTGGAGGACAAAGAGAAGTTGGGACTAAAACGAGAGACAAATGGCGGGGCAGATACATGAGGTCGGGCTCGTGTGTGCCCGGCGCAGAGTGGGGCCGGCCCGGCGACATCAGCAAAGATCACAAATAAAGGTATTAGATATGCAGCAACAACATAAGAAGACCTGCAACAGAACTCTCTTCGATGCAAGGAATTCTCGCCATGAAGCGTTCGAGCAGATTGCCGAAGTTCCGGGTCGACGGAGGCTGACTCTCCAAGACTACAGGTCCGATAGTACCAACTGTCGTCCGCTACCCATGGCACGATGGGTGGTTGCGAAACTCCTCAGACAAAACAAAACAACTGCGGAAGGCAAAAAGGAAGACATACAACAGCCGGTATTCGCTGGTCGTCACCGACCCAACTACTAATCTGNNTTGTGGCTATGGTCGTATGTACTAGAATGTCGATGTAGTGTGGTTTATATCAGGCGTTTCTCATGGACTGTGTCATCTTTGCTGGTTGCTGTCTTGCGCAAGCGCGTGCCGAGGGCTAAGAGCAAGGAGTGTTAAACAAGGTCTATCCTACGTAAGCTGGAACATACGTCAAGTACAACGCTGAGCCCGTCCCAATTCGCTGAAAGGCAGTCGCCGCAAAAACGCAGTAATGTATTTCTATTGTCCGAAGCCACGAGGTGTCTCAATCATGAGCTAGTTAGCGCCCCCATTCCTGGAGCAAAACTTCTCGACGGCGCTGAGACTGGGCTTTCGTTCCAGCACATTGGCGCCTCAGCGGTAGCGCTAAACGGGGAAAGGCCGCGGTGCTGAAGACCATTGCCAGCCTAAATATAGGCGTACGTACCTCCCGTTCCATGTGCTCTGCAGCGGATGCCTGTGTGGGGCAGTGCAGAGGTGGGATGAAAGGGTGGCTGGGCCCCCGGGGGGGCGGGAGGCTGTCTGGTGAAGTGCCGGGCCGCTTGTTCTTACTGGCCCCAGCTAACATCGATTTGGTGATCGACAAAATACGAGGCCTGCGTCTCCGTCAACCGACCCCAATGCTTGCGTAAGAGGGCAGCATCTTTGGTGCTCATAGACTTCTCATCCTTTTCATCTTTCAGCTAATTCAAGTTATCCTGAGAAAAAATCAATCAATTTGCGGAATCCCTCACGACATTAAACTACAGCTCCCTCGGGCACTTCCTACGTCATCCCTGCTTGTCCGCAAGCTGCGCCCAGTCAGCAGTCAGCTTCCGGGCTCATGGTCCCTACCTACATTGGCCTTACTTTCATCTCGTCCAATTAAGCCGCTCTCCTCTCGATTCCTCTCTCTTCATCTGCGCCGTTCCTCCTTCTTCTCATTCCCCATTCTCTCGCCGCATCCCGGACTTGGCCTCAGACGAAGCAAACAGATCGCCAGCGATGGAGTCCTTCTCAATGATCAGGCGCCGGACAGCCGACCTCATCGGCAACGTGCAACAGAATGCCCCCTCCATGCCGCAGGTCCAGATGCCATCCTTCCAGATGCCGTCGCTGCTATCGCCCAGGAACAGCTCGATGAAGGGAACGTGGCAGCGCATCGACATTCCTCGCCTGCCGCGCTCCTCCCACTCCCTCGACGTCGTCTCCGGCTCCGCTTACATCTTCGGCGGCGAGACCAACGGCCGCGAACCTACAGACAACGACATGCATGTCATTACTCTGCCTTTCAGCGCCGCCTCCGCCGACTACTACAAGATCAAGGCCGTTGCTGCCGTTCCGGACGAGGTCCCTCCGCCCGCGGATGACGTGGCTCCAGAATCCTCCCCCAAGGACCTGGACGAAGTCCCGTTAGAAACAGAGTCAGAGTCGCCTTCACGATCCCCCACCGAATCCAAGGGCAAGGAGCGAGCAACAGCCACCCACGAGCTCGGCAACGTACCCCAACCACGTGTCGGCCATGCCACCGCCGTCATTGGTAGCCGAATTTTTGTCTTTGGTGGTCGCGCCGCTGAAGACTCCAATCCGCTTGAGGAGGCCGGTCGTGTCTGGATCTTTGACACGCGCACACGGACTTGGACCTACCTCGACCCGGCTCCGGCGATCCCTGGTGGCAGTATCGTCCGTTTCCCGCCCCCTCGCACTCTTCACTGCGCCACTGCCACCGACCGGCCTCGCGACTTTGCTCCCCCACCTCGGAAGCAGTCCGTTAGGACATGGCAGGAGTGGGCCGTGGGCGATATCTCCAAGACTGGTATCCCACAGGACCCCATCGTTGGTAACGTGGCTGAGGATGCTGTCGACCAGGAAGCGGAGGGTTACGGTACTGTCTTCGTCCACGGCGGTGTCTTGGCCACCGGCGACCGTACGAATGACCTCTGGGCCTTTGACGTCCGGTCGAGGACATGGATCGAGCTGCCATCGGCACCTGAGCCAGCCAGGTCAGGTGCTGCCATTTGCATCAGCAAAAGCCGCCTGTTCAGATTCGGTGGCTTCGACGGGGAGCAGGAGCTTGGTGGTCGACTCGACTTCTTACACCTCGAGGTGGAGATGTTTGACGACCGTGTCACTCGTGGCGAAATTTCCATCCACGCCCGCGGCGGCTGGCAAAGCATTCTGAAAGACAATATCGACGCCTCGTCGACCGAGATCCCGGTTGAGCCTGTCCAAGCTTGGCCTGAACCACGCAGCGGCGCATCCCTTGAAGCCATCAACATCGGTGGTGGCAAGGAGTTCTTGGTCTTGGCCCTGGGCGAGACCACACCTACATCTGACCCCAGCGGAGGTAGCTTCAGCAACGACGTCTGGGCCTTCCAGGTCCCGCCTCTGGGCATGACTCCCGCGAGCTTCACGGCCGCCATGCTGCAGGCCGTCGGTCGCAAGACTGGTGAGGGTAAGTGGTCAAAGCTGGAGATGGGCCCTTACGACGACGAGAATGACGAGGGTGCGCCTGCTCCGAGAGGCTGGCTTGCGAGCGCTCCCATGGGCGACCTGGACGAGAATGGCATTGTCATCCTTGGTGGCGAAGGTAGTGGTGGTAAGCGACTCGCTGATGGCTGGATCCTGAGGCTTGAGTAGGATTGAAATTTATGTTCAGTATGATCTACACCAAAAAAATATGTATTGGAAAGTCCTTTTCATGTATAGCCTCGGTAAAAATTTTGGAAACACGAGTTCACGCCCAAAGTCGTTTAACGTTTTTAAGAAAGCTGTCTAAACCGTGTGGCATTTTCGAAACGCAAGCTTCATAGTATGTACAATCCCGTTCATCGGCGTCCAGAAATCCCACGTACACCCCTTTGTTAGTTAGTTAGTATAAAAACATAGTCTACAGGTCCGACCTCGTCTTCTCCACGCCCCAGGGCTCGTCGACCAGATTCGTCTGGCCGGCGCTGTTCTCGCATGTGTCACGCCCGCTCAGGGGGCCGGCCTTGGGCAGCTTGGAGGCGTCGACGCCCGTGGCGGTGGCGCTTTCCTTGAGGGCCTTGAGGAGCTGGACGGTGGTTTCGGGGGTGAGGTCCTCGTAGAAGTCGTCGTTGATCTGGACCATGGGAGCGTTGACGCAAGCGCCAAGGCACTCGACCTCGATGAAGGTGAAGAGGCCGTCAGGGGTGGTCTCACCCTGCTTGATGCCGAGGGTGTCCTTGATGGCCTTGACAATGACGTCGGAGCCGCAGCCGCCGAGCTGGCAAGGCGTCTGTAGATAATTAGCCCGTCGTTCTCAGGATTCCAAACGTCCCGGCCCAGCGATGCAGCACCCAGTTCCGGCTACGGAATCTGATTGCGGCATCCTCGGGGAAACGGGTGGATCGATCAACGTACCGTAGTGCAGGCCTGGATGTGGAACTTGCCGACGGGGTCACGGTTGTACATGGTGTAGAAGGAGGCGACCTCGTAGACGCGCATGGGGGGCATCTCGAGGCGGCGGGCGACCTCGTTCATGACGCTGATGCTGCAGAAGCCGAACTGGCGCTGGCCGAGGTCGAGCATGGGCATGACGGCGGCCTTCTTGTACTGAGGGGGGTATCGCTTGAGGATCTCGGCGATGAGCTTCTCATTTTGCTCGTTGAACTTGAAGGGAATGTCGGGGTTGTTCTCGGGAGTGTTTCGGTGCTAGAAAGGACGGGAATTTGTTAGCTCATGCTGCTCGAGAGCTCCCAGGCGCTCCGGATGCGCGCCCCGCAGGCCAATGGCTCGCTGCAGGTGTTCCGAAGCCAATGCCGTGCGAGGCAGCGCGAGGGCGGGCGGAGTGGACGCACCACGACGAGAGTGTCGCTCGAGCGGCACGATGTGAGGGAGATGGCGCGGGTCTGGAACCGGGGACGGGCCACGCGAGGAGCGGCGGACCGGACGGCGGACCGTAGGAGGAAAGGGGTGATTCTGCTCGCCATTGCGTGAGGCTCGAGGGAGAAAGGGCGGGTCAATGGCGGATCGGTCTCGGGGGGGACGGCGGCGGCGGAGGATTGTGGTCGCTGAGATTGATGAGGAAGCTCTCGGGAATATTGGACGTCGTCGAGAATGACATTTGCCATTGGGGAATTGCTTGCAAAGTGGTAAGCTGTGATTGGTTGGCTCGGCTGATGTTCGGACAAAATCCGACCGCCAACCACAGCTGTTGCTGCACCAGCGTTACCGCCACCGCCATCATCACCATCATCACCACCACCACAAATCACCATCACGAGCTCTTGGGGCTAGCTACTTTCTTGAAACTTACCAGCATACTCCGATGCAGCATTTGTGGAAAGTGTAGCAAGAAATAGTATCGGCCATCCTCTCATTGTGATCTGCTATTCCATTTATTCACGACCACCGCAGCTCGTGCTTGCATCGGACTCGGCTTGTGGGCCAATTCGCCCTGCGCTTCTACAAGTAGACTTATACTAAGCCTCAGAAACTCAAACACCAGATAGAGACAAGAGGAAACTGGAACAGGGAAAGAAAAACGACCGAACTTGTGACTATAAGATTGGGCTTCTGCTGTAGAGTAGAGTAGATCTCAAAGAAACCTTGAAATTGGTAATCATTTAATGGTCGTCCATTGATGTTACTACTTGCTTCATATTCACCTTGAATGCCTAAGCAATGAAAAGTCGAGACCCAAGTAGGTCTCCTAAGAGCCAAAATCGTATTGTTACATGGGCATAAGTTTTCCACCATTAACAACGGATAGTCAAACCCTTCATTCAAAATACTTCTCTTCGCCTACTATGATTTCTTTTTTCTCCTAAAGACTGTTTTAAGATAGCTCGAAGCTTCCACAAAGGTCATCTAGATCGTCCGAGAGAGATGGGAGCGTGTCCGGGCAACATATCAGACATCCGCCAATATACCAGATGATGCCGTCACTGCTAAGCCTACGGCAGTCAGCGCGTAGTGCGAAGCCAATTGATGATAACTAGGGGGTTGTTAGAGCCCTTATCTAGCAACCACATACATGCTTGGAGCTTTTGCAAACGACTCTCGAAGATCTCGATGCTCAGATCACGTCTCCCGAATAAATGGTACATTCCTTGCGTCTCTTGCCTCAAAAATTGCCGGTTATGTCGACCGAACACAGCTCTTCAATATGGCAATGAGCCTTGCAGGCCCTAACCGGCCAATAGGCAGCCTCCCACGTACAACTGCGAGGCTCAGCATTGTTGAGCGGTTTGTTTTTATTTCTTTACTCTTTAATCACGTAAGGAAGAGCTCTCCAAGCAAGTCATCATGAACAACTGACAAATAGATAGAACTTGGTAGCCATACATGATTTACTATCCTTCATCGGCGTATCATTTCGGGGACGCAGTTTCTAGAGCGAAGGGCATGAGATGACTTCCTATTTGCTACTTCACAAGAGCTAGTCCTAGTCACTTACACTTAACTACTCACTGTTTCCCAATACTTTCCTCCAACATGGTCCGTTGAATGCAACTCGATCCCACGCCTTCAGCCCATAATCCCGCCTCGATCCTACGGTCACTTACATGATACTCTATGGGCAGGTCGACTGTCGCCTCCTTGCCCAGTATCATCTCCGCCACGGCCACCGCGCATCGCGCCGCCACCGGCATCCCATGGCCGGTGTATCCAGCGCAGATCCACAAGCCGCTAGTGTCTTGGTCGCCGTCGGACTCATTCAGTAACCTAGGCGTCACCGCACCGACCCAGGGGTGCTGGTCGTGGGTGTAACCCATGATGCCAGTCCACTCGTGCGAGGCCTGTATTGCGTCTGGTTCCTCTCCCCAACTCTTCTCGTGGCTATCAGATGGAGTGAGCTTGATCGAGTCGTGCAACGCGTGGCGCAAGCGGTCTCCAACCTCGGGGTCAACGCTGTCATCGTAAGATACTCCAACGTCTCCCCCTGGCGCCGCCATACGCTCACCTCCCAGTATCAAGACCTGTCCATCCGCATCATCCGCCCCCTGAATTAGATAATCGTCGCTCAAGTTTGCAACCCATGCATGTGTATGGTCCAGAGCTCGTGACCCCGGTGGCGGACGCAAGGCACAGACCTGGCCCCTTACAGGGACGAGAAGACGCGCCATCGCTGGCAGCAAGTGCGATGTGTAGCCATTCGTGGCAAGCATGACATGGCGAGCCGTAACCTGGCCACGCGGTGTGTGAACTATCCACGAAGCCTCATCGTGACGGCCGGCATTTGGTCCGGAGATGCGTTGAAGATGAGTCACCGGTGTTCCGGTTTGCATGTTGAAGACTTGATCCTCCACCTCCAGCAGCTGCTCCAACACCCAGGTCACGAGCTTGTACGGCCAAAGCCTCGCCGCGCACGACTGCACCACCGCCGCCACCGCACCCGTTACGCGCAGGGTTTCGAGTTCCCTCTTGTCAGTCACGAATCGCGCCCTCGCCGCAAGGTCCGGGGCTCGCCGCCGCAGGTCATCCAGATGCTTCGCCGTCAAGTCGGCAAGCTCCTGTGTTTCGAGGCGGTGCACGCCGCCGACAGTGCGCCAATCGCAGGGGATGCGGTTCTCCGCGACCAAGGCTTGGAGAAACTCAAAGGTTTCGAGCTCGAAGCGCGCAAGGTGCGGTTGCGATGCGTATATGAGAGGTTGGCAGTGGCCGCCATTCTGCAAAGTTCTGTTATTAGTCTCCATTCGGCTGATCCAATCAAGGCTGCCTCATGATCGATGCCAAACCGCCAAGCCGCAGCGAAACTCACCCTGCCCGTGGCCCCCCAGCATGCCTCCCTCGCCTCTAGCATGAGGACGCGCCGCCCGCCTGTGATCAGCTCTCTCGCTGCAAAGGCACCCGTGATGCCGCTGCCGACCACGACAACATCGGCCTCCACGGGCAGGTCACTGGTGGTCCGGTGGCCCAGCAGCTTCTTCGACGGCTGACTATGCCAGTACGACGCTGTGCTCTCGGCAGATGGCAGGCCAGCCTGGCCGCCCTCCAGAGAAGCGATAGCCATGAAGAAAATGAACGACTCGATCGGGTGTGTTTATTATCGATGGCGGAAGCGTGTTCCGCGAATGAGCAGGCGGCTGGTGGGCGCTCTTTTATGTGCTCCTCTATATCCTCTTCCTCTATCGCCTTCAGCTTTGAGCGAGATACTGCTTGGAAACCCCCTCAAGCGGAAACTGGTTGACTTCTAGCACGTACGATGACGATTGCAGCTCTTTGGAAACGTCGCGGACTTGCTATGACACGGTGACACTCGTAAACATTCTTATCTCTTGAGGTGACCTCTATTAGTAGCGAGAACCCCGCTCCAGGAGCGTCCCCGCGACTTGCTCCACGTTATGCAGTCATATGAGTTAAGCAGTCACCGGTTATTTTTAGTGGTCATTGCAAATAAGTCTTAAGGTAATTACGCTTCGTATTTCTGCAGCGGATATCTTCTATTGTCATAACATGTTCATACCCATTTAGTCGTGAGAAAATCATGGCTGACAGAGGCGTCCCAGTTTCCCCCGTTGCACAACGCCAACCTGGTTTGTGACGTCTGTATCGATGAGATCTGGTCGAGCTCTCCGCCATCCGGTCCTTCTGCTCCTTCTAATTCCATCCCTGATGTGGTTATCTTTACATGTTGGCACAGGACCAACCAGTCGATCCTATGGACAAAGATCGGACTGCCGTTCCGGCCGTGTGCCCCCCTCCTCGTCTATCCGTGCTTCGAATGCTCCCTTCTAGCTGTTCTCCTGGTGCACCTTTTTTCGAGAAAACTCCGAGCCTCCTCCTCCTCCTCCTCCTCCTCCTCCTCCTTCTCCTCCTTCTCCTCCTTCTTCTTCTTGCTCTTCTTTTGAAACTTTGTGTTTACGCACGGCTTAACTTGTGTGCGTCAAGACGGTCGATGTGCCAATTCCAAGTTTTATCCGAGTTGATTCTCAGATAAAATGCCGCTCCACAAGCGACAACACTGGCCGATCCATGGGGTATAATGATGCTTTCGAAACCTGAAACTTCAGACCGCTTCTCACCCTCCAAATCGTAATAGCTTCTTCTTTTCAGAACGAAACGCCAGAGACAAAACAAAAACAGCCACTTGCTAATACCATCTGTATGTCGTAGCAAACCGTCGTATCGTATCATCGTGGGAAAATCCTGGCTGGTCCGGCAGATTCAACATGATCCGCGATACCAAGACTTGTGGCTCTCAAATATCTACCCGTGCCTATTCCAGCACGAGAGCCAATGCTTCCCAACTTTCACAAAGCAGCACTAGTATGTAATATCCAGTGTGCGACCGCCTATTTCTCCCGTACAGACACCGTATCGTTATTTGGTGCAATCTCCTCAAACATCTGTCATCTCAGTATCGCTATCAATTGCAATAGAGACGGGGAACAACTCTGCGGGTCCCCAGTTTCCTTCATATACTGTCGCAGGCGCGTTGCGACGTTCAGATACCCAACGGAGCCCTTCAAGGTCAAGAACTTGCTCGATGAGCGGTCGATCGCTCGGCTCTTGGGCAGTCATCCAGCGGACGATAGAATCCAAGGAACTAGGGTTCAGGGCGTCCGTCATGAACTCAGGCGGCTGCTGAAGCTCTGATCGCTTCAGTGAGCCAAACAAGCCTCCTGCCTCCCGGCTATGACCACTCTGAAATTCGTAGCTGTGAGCAGTCTCGGCAGGGTTGCCAGTGACATCTCGCTCGACGTTGCTTGATGCGTTCCATGTGAGGCTAGGAACATCTGAGAGGTCCCCAGACCTCAACGCAATCCAGGTAGGGCCGTTGTCAGGGAGGACTACGTTGGCAGCAGCCTCCAGCGTCATGAGCCCCAAAGAGAACACATCGGCAGGTTGGCCAACCTTGCCCTTCAACATTTCCGGAGCCATGTATTCGCGATCTCCCTCAACATCAACACCTTCAGCGGATGAGCAAGGCTGCGCCAAGCCGAAATCGCCAATCTTGATGGCACCCTCGAAGGTAATCAAAATATTGGCGGGCTTCATGTCAAGGTGCATGTACCCAGATTCATGAATCTCTTTCAAACCCTGGGAATAGTTAGCAACCAAGCCTGATAGATCTTGATTTGAACGTTAACATACCAAGCAAAGATCCTGAAGAATCTTGAAAATGCGGAAGTCGTCCAGTCGTCCGCCACGACCAACGTTGGAAAGGAATTTGTCAAGGGTTCCTTCCTCGCAGAATTCTGTCTGAATGTACAGGTGCAGGTTGTGTTCCCAGTCACTGACATAGCGGACGACGTGCTCAGCGTGCGACAATGCTTTCAAGATCTGAACTTCACGGAGTTTCGTGTCACGATCCTTAGGTCCTTGATATTGCTGCTTGCTCTTCTTCACTGCGAATATCTGGCCTCTTGCAGGGCTGCGGCCCGGGCTGTGACTGGGAGTTGTGGTGGCCATTTCAAAGGTGCATTGATGGTCTGTTTGTGTGACCCGATAGACCGTCGAAAATTCACCCTTGCCGATTTGTTCAACCTTGTCGAATCTCAAATACAGGCTTTCATCAATGTCCACGTTGCTGGTCCGAACATTAACAGGTGTAACAAAAATACTAGCTGATGACCGGAAGTCGCGACCAGTAGTAGGAGTGACTGGCGGGGGCATGTGATCAGCACCCTGGGATATTGATAAACGGCTGGTATCGAGAGGCAGGATTCCCTCATGAGGGGTTTGAGGTGTGCGCCGTCCATCAACAGGGCTTGCTACATTACCACTTAATTTAGCCAATGTATTCTTCGAATGCTTCAGAGATAGAGTGGTGGAAGGAATTGGGTTAATGAGACTTCGGTGAAGTCGAGAGCGGGCAAAAGAGGGAAGAGCAGATAAAGGGCCAATCCGATCGGGAGCAACAGAAGAGCGATCGCCTGGAAGCGATCTATTTCCGTCGTCCGAGCCGGTAGTGATTGTTGGGTTCAACTTACAAGTTGACTGCCTTGAGATGGCAGGCCGCACGGCTGACATGGGAGGGATAAAAGTCCGATTCGCGCTGGGGCTCTCCATGGAACGGGTGCTGGGGTTGCTTCCGCTAGGGGTGAGGCTATTCTTAGTAGGAGTTGGGGGAGCCTCGCTGTCTGAAGGACCTGGAACTTCTGCAATCTCCCCAAACAACCTGCGATCCTCGCCATCGAGGCTCAAGACGCTTCCTCGGCGAGCACTGCGCGAAGCAGACCCACGCTGGAAAATACCCAGTCCTTTCCTAGGGTTACCGAAAGTATCAGGAGCATCCATGCCTGCTGCTTTGAAGGGAGTTGCGGGTAAGCCGCCAAAGGAGTATCGAATGTTGCCCTTCTTCTTCAAAACGCTGCCAGCAGGCGGAGGGAAGGTGGCGAAAGGATTTGAGTGCTTCTTGCATGGCGTGTCTGGAGGTGCGATTTTCTTATCGGCCTCTTCTTCTGGATTCCGATTCACTTTCGAAATGAGACCCGTCGAGTTGAAAGCCCCCAGCCATAGCTTGTGTGAACGGTTCGGTGTGGCAACAGCCCTGGAGGAGGGATCATATGATGAGCGAGGAGTAGGTCGTGTAGCATTGAGTGGTAAAGATTTAGAGAAAGGGTGAGGTTTGGGCTTTTCAGCGACCTTCACAGGGAGATATGATGGCAACTCCTCGTTGAGGCTGTTACCGGATGCCGAAGGAGTCAATGTCTTCGAAAGTGGGTGAGGTTGGTGGCTCTTGTTGTCGGGTTGGTTTGGTGTTGTGGTGGGTATGTTAGAGTTAGGAATAACGCTGGGCACAGCAAATGGACCATCTCGAGCCACCTGGGGCGGCATAAAGTGATCCGAGGACAGGCGAGGTCTGGTGCGTGCAAGGCTCAAGGGATCAGCACTCATCATTTGAGCAAGCTGGCGCTCGCCACTACGCCTGCCCCAGGAGGTCTTCTCTCCATAACGTTGCTGCAAAGTTGATTTTCGGAGCGAGGATGTTCTTTTTGGGAGACTTGATACGGCGGGAGAGGAAGGCGGCTGCTCTCGGAGGGCGCCGCCGAAGCTCGACAACTCATACTCAGCAGATGAGTCCTCGTGGATGTCAAAATTTTGCGAAGAAGTTGCATTTGAGCCAAAGATGCTCAAATCTTGGGCTCCAGGTAGGCTTGCGGCGCCGTGCATGCTGCGCCTTTTGGCCATGGGGCTTCCCTGGTTGGGATGATCGAGATTCATCGTCGCGTCGCTACGCTTCAAGGCGCCTGTACTCGGAGCTGCGTGCGGAGTACTCGTGTTCGCCGTCCTCAAGAAGGCGTATTGCGACGATGCGCCTGAGACATCAAGGTGTACGCTGTGCCGGTTAGGCTTATCTAGGCTCCTGTGTGCTGCGGGAGTGGGCTGCGCCGTGATGTTTTCTTGTCCTGCTAGCGAATCGAGCAAGGGTTGCGGCGGAGGCGTCGTGGATACGAGCGAGTTGCCCGCGTCAGACACGTTGTTTAGAGCTCGCTTGAGAGGGCTTCTAGGCGATGTCCGTGAGCGCAACGGCCTGGATGGAGTTGCTGACTTGGCTGATTTTGCGGATCGTAGGGAAAGCTTCAAGCTTGGCCTCAAAGGTGTGAAAGGCTGCGGCTGATGTGGGGCCGATGCATGCGATGACGAGCCTGCAGGAGGCGCTGATTGAGTGACGGCTGGTGGCAGTGAATACAGCTGGTGCTGAGGCGTTGCTCCGAATCGTCTGCAGGGTGACTGGGGTGACGGCTGGCGAGTGCTGTCGCAGCTATTCGAACCAGTTCGTGATAGGAATCTAGATGGTGACCGCGAGATGGAGCGGCGCAAAGTGCGGACTGCAGAGCTCACGTCGATAGAGTGGGCGTGAGTTGGCGAGGGCAGCGCGAGAGTGCCGCCGCTGCTGTTTGAAAAAGACATGACGACGGAGGCTGGAATGCAAAGCTATCGAAGATTCGAAAGGGGTAGTGCGGAGTCGAGTCCGAAGGGGGAGGAATGTCGACGTAGGCGACGTAGAAATATCAATGGCGGACTCTCACATCAGGTAGAGAAGAGAGGAACCAGCGTGGAGATCGATCCGGGTGTCTGGTCGGACCAACGTTCCTCGTGGCTTGCTAGGTGAATGCGCAGCGGACCGGAGAGAGCGTATAACAAGGGCGCAATAGGGCGTTGAAAAGCGGAGGGTTGGAATGATGGGGGCGCAGGTAGGAGAGTGCCGGTGTCAGCGAGAAACACAATCCAGTCTGAGTAGGAACGCCGCAATCAACTCATAGCTCCTGCTGATACTGATATCGAAAACTGAAGAAGTCCAGGCGGGGAAAGAAGCACGACGCGGGCTTTTGTTGACTTTCTTCCTAAGTCGGTTAGGAGTTCAGGAGAAAGAGAATTCGAGGCGCCAGGAGAAGTGAGTTTGCGGAGGCAATGCGAAATCCTGAAGGTGTCGGCGCGTTGGGTCAGAGTAAGGGTGCAAAGTAAGGTAGCAGCTAGGACATGGCGTAAAGACGGTTCGGTTCGATCGACTTGACTGACTCCCGTTGCTGATCGGGGACCTTCACACACAGACGTAGACACAGACACACTTCACACACCGCACACCGAAACCACACGCCCACACGGCTAAACAGCACTGTCGAAACCCCCTTTTTTGCGTGCGCGTTGTCGTCTGGGTTGGCCGTTTCCCCTCAACACATAACTGATCGGCGGGATGAACTAACGACTCAAAGACGTCAGGGAAAATTCAGGGTCAGGAACGTGGACAGAGGAAGAGAGTTTTAGAAATACGATGCGCAGTGGCGAAGAAGGGGAACGAGGATCGAAACAGGTACGGCCGGTAAGGAGGAAGGGGGTTGGTCGGGTTGTAGGGGGGTGGCCTGGCGTGGCCTGGGCTAGGCTAGCCTGACCAGCGCGGACAATCCTGGGAGAGACCCCGGCCGTGGAATAGCTGGGCAGGATCGGTGGTGGTGGGACGGGGTACAATATCCGTACCTTGAACAGTCAGACAGCCTCGACTGATGCGAGCGGGTGGGTGGACGGGTGGGTGAATGGCTGATGGTTTGATTGTGGAGGCGGGATGCGTGAGTGAATGTGGGCGACACAGAGTCGCGCGATAGAAAAAAGTGGGTGACGCATTTGTTTACAGCATTTCCTATCTGGGCAAGCGTGTCGCGCGCAGTCGCGTGTCTCTGTGTTGGGGCTCCACTCTATAAACTGGGCCCAGAGACGCACGTACCTGACCTTGAGCCTTCCGCGGGACGCACCAGGCCGAAAGTGCGGGTCCCAACGACTACCTTACCTGCCGTACCTACTGTACATACATCCAGCTGTACCTCACGATGCGCTCCGGTACGGCAGACTTCCCCGTTATGGCACTCAGGCCAATCGAGGACAGCCTGAGAGGGTGTGTGAGTCCGTTCTCTTGCTCCTTGTCTCTCCTTTTGCTCAGATTCTTGTTTCTCCGGCTGCCCATCTGTTTCTCGGCCAGGAAGGATCCTCAATCTTCTTTGCCAGGTGCTTCGTCTAAACGGCTACGCCCACCCTTCCAACGGCCCAGAACAATAGAGGAAGGGAGGCCTGAGAGAAAGACATTGCGACAGAGTCAGGTCAGGTACGGCACTGTACGGTGCCTTAAGTACCTCGCACTACCCTGCTGGCTGTGCCCGGTTTGTACCTCATCGGGCACATGCTTGGGCGGGCAGGCAGGTACCTTCATGTTATTTATTATGCCCACCCTTGCGCTAACAACACTCCAAAATAAACAATATTTTGTAAACAAACTCTTGACCCCTCCACGATACACACACACGCACACACGCAACTCATCCGCACACACAAACACAAGATAGCGCTGAAGCACACATTGTCGTCCGTTAGTCTCGCTTTGACTCTACGTCTCTACCTGACACTTTCTTGCTGAAACGACTGGTGACGATGGTGCGAAAAAGAGACTTTGGGTCCAGCAAAGGTGGCCTACGAAATGTCCCAGCGCTTTCGTCTGATCCATCCCGTCCAGCCATCCGCTGCCCACCATCCCCGTTCTGCCCATGCAACCGGCCCACCATAACAACAAGCGCGCCTTGGACCACGGTTTGAATGGCTAGCCAGGTGGCTAGCGGCACTGGCGTCCGTCCATGGACCAGGAAGTCCTCTTCTGTGGCGGTACCCGGTACAGAAATGCTCGGCCGGACCGGGGATGGTGTCGCCTTCGCCCGCTCCCAGTTCTGTCGATCCCGATGGCTCTTGGAATCACTCCCAATTACCTAGACCCACCACGTATGACAATGGACAGGTTGCTTCCAATATGAGTAGAGGAGGAATGCGCCGTTACGGCTCAGCAAAAGCCACATCCCATTACACTTGCGTCCACGCGGTAGATAGTGCATGCAATACTTTGGAAACGATACAGTTATGGCATGTGGCAGGCTGTGATCAAGGGTTCCGTGCCGAATCTCAGTTCTCGGTTTCACGCAACGGTGAGCCCACTGTTCGGCGGGTTCTCCCAAGCATCCATGGTCTACCCAAGTCGTCCTCCTCCAGACCATCATCCGTTGTCCTGTTTGAACTATGGATCATCCAAGCGCAATCTCGCCGGTCATCTATGCCATCATGCGTCCCTGATAAGATGACGCGGGGCCTTGCCGATGATCAAAACAAACAAGCCACTGCTGTCCACCATCACCGGGGTCAACCAGATCAATAAACGACAATTTAATTTGACGGTTTTTATTGCTTCATGCTCGCTACCCATGTCATCTCGCTTCCCTTCTAGAAAGCGGCTCATGGCGCAGGGTAAAGTACTCCACGCAGTGCGGCAACGACCTGGTTCAAAGCTCGGCTCGGTAGCTCGACCCTGGCCCAACTTGATCAAGGTTATCGCCAGACAAGTTGTTCTCACTAGCAAGTACGTACCAAACCCCTACCTGACAGGCTGTTCCGTCCAATCTCAGACCCGCGGGGAGGCCACAGGTCGTCTGTGTCTCCGAACTCCGGATCTGATGCCCAATCAACTTGAATGGACTACCCATGCAGTGGTTGCATTACATCTCCAGAATTAGCCGCCGCTTCCGTTTCGACATAGCAATCCTCAAGAATCATTGTTCGTTCGTTACCATCTCACACTTCCTTATCCAACCAACTGGTAATTTACTGCTTCCCTTGTCAGGGGATGACACTACTTATGCAACTAATGTACGGTGGAACAAACAGCCGCCTGACCGCCCTCTTGGACCCTACGTTCGGGGCCATAAGCTGCATTCTCCTGCATATAATCCGTACCGCGAAGGCATCCGGATGGGGCCGTTAACTCGATTCAACCCTAGCCCTAAAACACACCGCATCGCCTGGCCCAGCAGGCTTGCCGGGTCGTATCAACTGGAAAGGGACCAGGAGGCCGGCGCGTAGTTTGGGACACGGCCGCCTCCGGATTTGCTTAGTGGGCTCGAACAAGTGCATTGGCGTCTAACCAAACGAGAGAGGGTTCATTTCGCGCCTAAACACGTACGACGAGACCGTATCTGGTGGCCACTAGAGTGGGGTGCCGCGATCGTGTGATAAGAAGCTCTACGGGGTCGGCTGACGATTACCCAACTTTTACTTGGGGTGTGAAATGGACTTGTCGTTCTCCATATCCCTCCATGTGACGAAAGAGCTGGCGAGACCAGTGACGAGCATGCCGCCCCAAAATCGCATAATAGGAACAACTCAAGAACACCAAGACAAATGGAAGATGTCATCTATGATAAGAAGTGCTAGAACACTAGCCCAGCAACATAGCTTAGACTTGGGTGCCGTGTCTGAGGCTATTTAAGCCTGGTTCATTGCATTGTCTCAAATGGTGTATTGTCAACTCGGGCATAGACGTCATTCGCACAACCTACTATTCCCCGAGTAACCGATCCACACCACTGGCTCTAGTACAGCTCCATCTTCTCGAGGTGAATTAGTCCATTCGGCGGCTATGAGCGTCAGTGATGAACAGCGCATGACGCGGGAGGAGGCTTAGAAAGGAATAAAACCACTCACCGGGATGAACTGACGCAGCTTCACGCCCGCCTGCCGGAAGACGTCGGCGGTCTCGTTGTCCATGCTGTACCCCTGGGCGTAGACCACCTCGCTAATGCCTACTTGGCAAATCTTGATGCTACAGGTCAAGCATGGGCACGTGTCGCAGTAAAGCACGGATCCATCTCTGATTCGCTCCCTGCCCGCCTCGAGAAGTGCGTTTTCTTCGGCGTGGAGGCATAGACACGTAGCTAGCCCAACGCCCGAGCTGTTGGCTTCGTTGCATCGCGAGCATCCACCCTCGGCGCAATTGCGCAGTCCGCGCGGGGTGCCGTTGTAGCCTGTGCTGATGACACGGCGTTCCCGGCCAACAAGCACGCAGCCGACACGGCGCTTCATGCAGTTGGAGCGCTGGGCGGCAAGGGACGCCAGTTGCATGAAGTACGTGTCCCAGCCGGGGCGCAATCGGTCCGGGTTGAGTATGTCCAGCTTGCCCAGCGTGGCATACAGGTGCGCGAGCGATGACGATGTGTTGAGAAGTCTCACAGAAGCACGAGAGATCAAGGGTTGCAAGCCAGCGTGAGGATCGTACAGATGGGTGTCGCTCTGCGTGACAAAGTCTTCAAGGCTCATTTCGGATGCCCCTTGCGTGCGAGAGCGCTGCCTGAAGCGCTGCCAGCGGACCGTCAGCGGGGCATCGATGGAGAGCAGCAGGAAGAAGGGCCGCCGCGTGTAGACGTCGAGGACGGCCTCAGTGGGGATGTCCGTGGTGACGAAGCGGCTACGCCAGCGCCTGGTGACGAAGTCGAGCATCTCCTCTGGGGTGTCAAAGGAGTGGTGCTGGTGGGACTGAGACTGCGGCCTCAGGGAGAGTGAGGTCCCGGACTCAGACTTGGAACCCTTCTTCGTGGTGAGAGCGCTCGAGTTGAGGGCCCCCGCAAATTCTGCAGAGGACGAATCTTCGCTCCTGTCTCGTGGAGTCGCATTCTCTTCTGATGACGCTCGTGATTGAGCGGTTTCTTGGCGTTGGCTTTGGTTCAGGTAGAGTTGCTTGAAGCCATGGTGCTCGACGAGGTATTGAGCCACCGTCTTCTTGCCGGCGCACAGGCCTAAGCGTATGATTATGAGCACATGTTGTCCTTAGATCTCGGGCAAGTAACGACATACCTCCACACACGCCTATGAACATTGCTCTCGATTCTGGTTGTCCTGACGGCCAGAATTGTAGAGGTTGATGAAGCTCACGGGCCCAAGGACACGGGTCGCGCGACACCACCCGTGTCGGTGTGGGGCCGCGTTTGATAAATGGTTCACTAAAACGGGAGAGCACGTTGAACTTTCGTCGACCTCCGTAGCGCGCCTGAGCGGAAGCTTTGGCCCTTTTCGAGATGGAAACGTCTCTGTTAGCAGTCTTAGAACCACGACTTGGGAGATGGCGTCCGTGAGCAGCCGAGGGGGGCGAGCGTAAAGTAATTCCGAGTTGCACCAGTGCCAGATTTGATTTTACCGTGAGACAAATTGCTGGCCCGAGCTTCCTTCGCACGATTTCTTCCAAATAACTGCAACATCAACGACGACGAGGCGCTAGCGTATGACGAAACAAAAAATGAAAATATGAGATGCGAGAACGATCGGACCTAGAGGAGTTGACGGGGGCAAAAAGAAACTCCGATACTGGGAATCGAACCCAGGGCTGCTCGGTGAGAGCGAGCGATGTTAGCCACTACACCATATCGGATGGTTGAGCAAGTAATCTGCTCGTTGGTTGTTGGAGAATGACCTGCTATTATCGTATATATAATATACAATGTTTGCCCGAGTTGAGAACATTTTCGCTTGTTATGACATTCCGTGAACTGTATTCGATTTTTGAGACTAACAGCAAATTTCTCTACTATAGTTCCTCTTTGGGCTCTGCAATCCCGGAAACACGTTGGCACTCTGTTTTGGCCAGTTGGTTTACTCAGATTTAACAGTCATCCCGAACTCTCTGTCCAAATTCAAGGACAACTCGAAATGACCCTATATTGTACTTACTTCACTCTTGTGAGTAGCAGGCACAAGAGGGTACTAAAAGAATAGTAAGCGTTCCATTGTTCCTTTATTGGTTCGAACTACGCCGTGTCTTGTTCGCAAGAGTCTTTTTCCGCTGGTTAATGATGGCCATGAATGGCTTCAGGGTAGCCACAAAACAGACTTCAAAGCCATGAGTAAAATGCATCCTTCAGCGGGTAGCCGCACTAATAGCCCTCCCTGTTCCTAGCCCAGCCTTATGCGCTGCCTGGGCTGCTGTACCCCGCGGCGGGGCAGGTACCTCTGACCCTCACAGGCACCGTCGACAGCTACATCATCCGCTCGAGCCATTCACAACCCGTGATGGCTTACTGTGTCAGATGACAGTTCGCCCAGGGACATTTGTCAGTATTTGAATCAGGCAAAAACGTCGTGAAAACGAGGCCTAGGCCTTCCCCTGGCTCACTTCCCACTTCAAGAACACCATACTCTCCGTGCGCCAGGCAATCAACACCCGATATCGCGACCACCGTCCACCCCGCTCAAAGCGACACATATCGATCGTGCCGCGCGCAAATAATTCCCGCCGCGATGGCCGCGCCACTCCAGTTCGCGACGTTCACGTCGGAGATTGAACTGCCATTCTACTCCATGTTGTTTGCGTCGAAGCTTGACTATGACAAGCTCGACGACTCGGCACGGTTGGTCCTCGGCCTGTACGAGCCGCGCGCCGAGGAGCCCGATTCAAGTTGCAAGATGCAGATATTGGGGAATGCTCTCACGAGCCAACAGTACGTCTTATGAATGATGTTGACGGTATAACTTACTGAAGGCTCTAGGGCCCCATTTGGAGCGGCCAGGGCGGAGGGCATTATAAAGAATGTAAACACACTGGAGGACTTCAGGAACATGGATAAGACAGCTATGCTCAAAACAGCTGGCCGACAGGTATTTTTCTGCCTTATCAAGATTTGGCGACGATCTACTTACAAGCATCAGATATGGGACGCCATCAACGATGGCAGCATCTATTCCGTGCCCTCGCTCCTGTCATCCTTCGTTATACTCTCCTTTGCCGACCTCAAGAAATACAAGTTCACCTACTGGTTCGCCTTTCCAGCATTGCATTCAGACCCGCAATGGAAGCGCTCGAGCGCCACGCAAAAACTTACTCCTGACGAGAGCACGGAATTGGCGGACAAGGTGGGAACATGGAGGTACAGCGTCGACGGGCGAGAGCACGGCTTCTTCCTTGTGAAGAAGAACCGCGGCCCACAACCAGAACCCGAAGAAGGAGAGACAGTAAGCAATCTGTCCTTCCAGTGGGATGTTGCTTCCCTTCGGAGATTCGAAGACGGCTTCTTCAACGATACGCCCGAGGAGGATCGATACGTGGCCTTTGCAGACCCATCAACACATCCCGAAGGTCCCGGGTGGCCGCTACGGAATCTCTTGATTTTGATCAGGCAGCGCTTCAAGCTGACACGTGTGAATATTCTTTGCTATAGAGACAGCCGGTCTAGAAGACACGAAGCTAGAAGCGTCATTCTTCCCTTAGAGATGCAGCCCGTAGAAGAGATGGAGATCAAGGAGATGCCGAAGGTTACGGGATGGGAAAGATCCAGGAATGGGAAGCTTCAGGCGCAGCAGGTAAACCTGGGCGAGTACATGGATCCCGCAAGATTGGCAGATTCTTCCGTGGATCTGAATCTCAAGCTCATGAAGTGGCGGCTTGCCCCCGATCTGGACCTTGACAAGATCAAGAACACTCGTTGTCTCCTCCTGGGAGCTGGTACTCTCGGTGGCTACGTTTCCAGGAACCTACTGGGATGGGGCGTTCGTAAAGTCACATTTGTCGACTATGGTAGAGTGTCTTACTCGAACCCGGTCCGGCAGCCCCTCTTCGAGTTTGACGACTGCGTTGATGGCGGGAAAGCAAAAGCACCAGCGGCGGCGCAGATGTTGAAGCGCATATATCCTGGCGTCGACAGCGAGGGCCACACACTCTCTGTACCTATGCTTGGACACCCTTTCACCGACGAAGCGAGGACCAAGGCGGACTTGGAGAAACTAGAGGCTCTAATCGAAGAGCACGACGTCATCTTCCTGTTAATGGACACGCGAGAATCTCGTTGGCTACCGACAGTTATTGGCAAGGCAAAGGGTAAGATTGTCATGAATGCGGCCCTGGGATTCGACTCATACGTCGTTATGCGACACGGAGCGGAAAGCAACGACGAAGGCAAGCTGTCGCTGGGATGCTATTTCTGCAACGATGTGGTCGCGCCAGCTGATGTGGGTGTTTCAAAGTTTGCGCATCTTTGCCATGACTAACGAGGTTGCAGTCCATCAAAGATCAGACGCTCGACCAGCAGTGTACAGTTACACGACCCGGCGTGGCCGCGATAGCATCCGCACTCCTTGTAGAGCTCTTGACCAGTCTACTACAGCATCCCGCAGGCAACGAAGCTCCCGCCCCGCAGCCAACAGGAGGGGTGGTTCCCGAGAGGGACCCTCCCAACCACCCCCTCGGCTTGGTCCCGCACCAGATTCGCGGATACGTGTCTACATTCCAGAATCTCGTGATCCGCGGGCAGTCGTACGACAGTTGCTGCGCGTGTAGCCCCAAGGTTCTCGGGGCGTACCGGGGCGACGGCTGGGGCTTCGTCAAGCGCGCCCTGCAAGAGAAGGACTACGTTGCGGAGCTATCGGGCCTCGCCGAGGTTCAGCGCAAGGCAGAGGAAGCGGCGGCCTTCGTGGACTGGGAGGACGAGGACGAGGATGGGGCGGCGGCTGAGGAGGGAGAGGGTGAGCTCATCTGATCTGACATGAGCTGAGCTATGCGAGACATAGGGGTCTGCGACGCCTCAGACTTATGGGAAGACATACCACCACGGTACAGCTGCATGTTGGAAGGTTGTGGAAGGAATTAAAGAGACAACAAGAACTTGGAAAGTAAAGGGGTTTCTTCTTCTCTGTGGGTGACAATGCGCGGACGTTTTTTCTCGTCTGCTCTGTCTAGAGCTGGGTGGTGTCTGGCGTTTTCTTCTCTAGCCTATTCGAATTGGTTACCGGGTCTTTAGAGATAGGGCTGAACTTGGAAATCACGAATAATTTCTCATAATGCAAGAGCTAACGGGCAAAGAGTGCGCGCGCGGTTTGGAGTTCGCGTCGCCTGTCACTTACACCCCCAGGCGCGGTTCGTGATGGGGGGGAGGGGGGGGGGGGAGATCGTAAATTTACCGCTTGCCGCACGGTCAGTGTGATCTAATTTCCCCCGACTGGCGCCCTATGATTAGGAAACCGTAGATGGTATGCATGACAAGGGAAGCGCACAGAGCAGTTCTTCTTTCTGGTGTTCGTCTGGGCGGCGCCCCATGTCTCAGCCCCAGGGACACGTTTTTCAATTTTTCCTTCTGTTCAACCTTGGGCACAAGGCGTTGGTTACTAGGGCGCCCAGACCTTGTCTAATGTCTGATAAAGAGGGAGTAGAGAGTTTGTCTTGTTCCATCCCTTTCCCGCTCTCGTGGGACGACGGACCCGAGGGTTTGTTCCCTTGGGGATGGCCAAGACGGGAGCGGAGAGGTGGGCGTGAGCCGAATATCTCGTGAGCGAGTCTCGGGAGCGCGCAAGAACTACCTGTAGCGAATATCAGGCCACGGCTCGAGGCCAGGCCTCTTTCCGGCGTGAGACTGCGAGGCTTGGCGGGATTCGAGACCGGAGCGACGGGCAGATACCGTAGGTTCGGTGTCTTAAAAAGGCCGGATTACCGAAATGTTCCATACAGGCCGGTGCCAAGACAACACAAAAATAAGCTGATCACGAAAGAGAAGGTTAAGTAAATGGATCATGTCAAGTATGTATGTGGATTGCCGGGTATCGAATTAACTACTCCGCATAACAAGATGTCATTCGCCAATAGGCTCGACCCCCAAACAGACAAAGGAGAGAGAGAGAGAGTAAAAAGCCGCATTAATACAAAAGCCGGAATCATTATGCTGTCAAAGCGTCGTGATGGTTTATTGTCTTCATCGACAAATGTGGTGGATGTATGCGTTGTCGTTTGCATGCAGCCGAATCGGCGAGGTAAGCGAAGTCAGATGCAGCGCATGCAGGCTGTGTGGCACTTTGGTAGACACCGCATTGCTGGCCAACCCACACATTGCCGCCGCTTATAACATTGCGATTAAGGACGTTTTAAAAAGCAAGTCCGCGAAAATGTTATGCGCGCACAAAGTGTGGGAGGGGTCAAGCGGCGTCAAGCTTCGTTGACCGCCTTACATGGCCGGCACTGATGTCGAGTAGAGCTTGGCGCAGCCAGCTTAGTACTTCAGAATGATGTACAGAGCGTGGATGATACCGGGCAGGTAACCTGGTTGCGGCCGTCAGCAAGAGAAATGCATGGGGTAAATGGATAAGCATACCCAGGATGGTGAGCAGGATGTTGATGAAGAAGTCGGCACCGCAGCCGCGCTCAAGGAAGACACCGACGGGAGGAAGGATGATGGCAAGGATGATCTTGCAGATATCGCTGTGAGAAAGAATGCGGTTAGCTACTGGTTGTTTGGGCATTGTGGCACCAAGCCTCGGAAGCTTGTCGTGTTGAGCCAGCCAAGGGATATCGTCAAGGGCGTCGCGATGCCGTCCTGGAGCAGAAACTCGTTGACGGAAGCTTCGGAGGTGCAGCGCAAGACAAAGGCGACGGGCTTACCTGGCAGTGAAAGGCATGTTGGCGGTAGTTTTAAGAATCTGTCGACTCGGGGATTGTGTAGATTGGTGTGCTGGTGTGCAAAAGCGAAGCTGAACTATGCTTGACGGTTGTGGATTGGACTGATTTGGTATGAAGGAGGAGCAAAGTAACGAAAGAGAGGGGGAGATGGGAATAGAAATAGTTTGCGCGAGAGGTAAAGAAGGTTTATCGACGTACCTTAGGTATTGCGTACCTTCTGCCTTGCTTCCGGAAAGCCAAGAACGGCATCACCGGTCGAAACCTGCCTTACCTACTAGCCCGCCAGGTAGCGGTACTTCTCACTTCCACTTCCTGGGGCCGAGCCAAGGCCAAGGAATCAATCACCAGCGTGCTAGGCTGTTTTGCGCCCGATTCAAAGAAAAACGCACCAGTCCAGTCCACTGCAATCTAAGGTACTTGCGCACACGCAACACACACTAAGGTACTGTACTGTACGTCCATGTGTAATGCAAATTGCTGGGGTCGATGCGTGGTGGTGGCCACGCCCAGTCCTCTCCGGCCATCCTCGGCGCTGCGTCATCGACTCGTCCCATGTCCAAAATCCTCACGGTTTTTTTCTTCCCAATCAGCATTTCTGGGACAGTCACTGTAGGGCCTATGGAAACCTCTACGTCCAGCATGCGCTAGCAAGGTAGAGCAGGGTCAGCTGGGCGACGAGAAAAAAAGACGGCCACAGCCAGAGCAGGGCTTGGACCACAAAGCCCCAGCGACTCGTTCATCACTGCCGACCATCGTGAACAGTTCGGATCGAGCCAGCGCTTGAGCAGCAATCCATGTCACGGTACATGAGAAGCAGGGCCCGCCGCTCCCGTCGCAAGAGCGAGACCCGCAGGGCCATGCAGAGATGAACAGCGGCGGGCTGGGCTGGGCTAGGCTGGGCTGTATCCCGTGGCTTGCCTCGTCTCGCATTGTCGCTTTGTCCAAGCAAATACCATGTGCGTTACGTCATGGCACCCATTCGCTGCACCGGGGACGACAGCTATCTGCCACACCGATGAGGTCACGCAAGGGTCTCTGCCGGTGGGGCGCATCGGCACGTACGCAATCATGAGGTGTGCGCCACACCATGAGCCACATCTTCATGCAATCATCTGTCGCGTTACGGGGAAAATCAACGGCCTCAGCCACCTCGCTTCATCACCAGCAATCGTAGATCCGAATGTCTTGACTTATTTTTACATGCACGGCATTGTTTCCGATGACTTCCAGGTGACGGAAACCCAGACCGCGAACACATCACAGTGGTTATTCACGTAATGATAGGCCTACCAAACAAAGCCGCCCCCATAATAAGCCACAGTCTAGCAACTTTGTCTCGCATGCCAATGTCTCTTTTTTTTCTTTTCTTTCTTTCGGAACCGCCCTGTCTATGACCATGCATGTCCCTGTCAAGCGTTAGATCATACAGGCCCTGCAAATTGCATCAGACACGGTTCCCCCGATGCCGATTCTCCCGGCGCTCGAGCTTGGCGACTGTCCCATTACGAAAGCAGTGGAGACCACTTCGAACAAGGTCCGAAATGGTCGATTTTCCTAATTTGCATGGGTTCAGATTCGCATTTTTCTGCATATTACTTGCCGGCCCAGCGCTGGCTAGTGCCGCACGAGGTGAGCAAGGCTGATAAACCCCAGATATCCATCGCTGATCATTGGATGTTTCGTAAGGGAAAAGGTCTGGGCCTTGCGTAGCTCAGCGTTGACACATGTCAGCCAAGGGAGGGCACAGAGCACGGTTCTTGCGAAATCGGGTGCGTATGACATAGTTTGAGCAATGATTCCTTTTTGGGTGAAAGAAATTAGTCCAAGCACTTGCGTATTGTCAATTGTCAGGATTGCCGTCAAGCACCCATCTGGGTCGCCAAATTTCCTGGTCACCTCAACTTGGCCAGAGCGGTCAATATTCGCATCCAAGCCTGGTTGCCGCCCTTATTGGAACGAAGGTCATCGTGAAGATCCAACTCACAAATATTTACGGCGTGGAACAAATTTACTTGTTGAGCCTGTCTATGACTTGAGATGCAAATGGGTATCACCTCTATCAATACATTTCCCAATGTAACATACAATAGCCACGAGGCATGACCTTCTAATCTCACAGGCTGTTGCCTGCTATATCGCTCAGCCGTGGACTGGCCTTATTCCTCCTGCTCTTCCGCTGCACCCAGTTGCTTGCCGTACACGACTGGCACGCCGCCGCAGACCTTGGCAACCAAGCCAGACCCCAGGAACATACCGACCACCACCGTGACAGGCCAGGTTTGCCAGTCGCGATCCCAGTCAAGAGGAATTGGCACAGCACCAAGCCACGCACCCAACACGGCACCCAGCAACGCCCCGAAAGTCTCATCCAGCGGAGCGGATGCGCCTGCGATGGCGAGCAAGGCCTGGCTATCGATGCCGCGGGCGTAAAAGACGGGGAACAAACCCAGCAGCGAGAAGTGTGCAGCGCAGAGGAGCGTGCGGGCGACATGGTCGAGAAGCGGTGCGCCGAAGAGGACGAAAAGAACGTGAATGGCAGGGGTGACGATGAGGGTAAGCAGGAGAGCGAGGACTGCCGTCTGGAGTGTATCAGTTAGACGAGTGTCAGTAAATTGATTGGATCCTGTATCTACTAACCACAGCAGGATTCGGCGCAGACGCATCCGACCTCCTCTTCTCACCAGGCCGCTGCTTCCTTGCTGCTGGCGACCCAGCTATTGGGAGGCAGAACACTGCGTACACAGCCTGTACCAAAGCAACAATGGGTAATGCTAGCTGCAAGGTGTATTCAGGGTCGGCGACGAGGGACCCGAAACCAACGTAGAGCAGTCCGAGCAGGACCGCCGGCCGGAGAGCCGCGAGCCACCCGGCCAGCGGGGTGTCGAGGAGGGCGACGGGCTGCAGAACCGCCGGAGGTTTCGCCGGCGACGGTGCTGCCGCAGCTGCCGCGACGGAGTTGTCCTGCTTGGGCGGTGCCATTGTAATCAGGCGATGGATGCGACGTGGGTGCTGAAGTGGACTCTGGTGCCGTGGTGAAGCTCATGCCATTGATCGCGGAAGCTCCAGTATGCCTATGGATTGAACATGTGGCCGATAAGATCACGTGGGGATAAGCGAGCCCTTCAAGGTCCCCATGTCCCAATGTGGAAATTGGAATCAATTTTCTGTAGCGACTTGAGATGCCGTAGCGTCCCGGCCCGTCGGCGCGTCGACAGCTGAATTCACAATCACCTAAATTCTTTGACTCGAGCAAGCACATGGCCATGGCCCACCGAGATCATATCTGCTGGTGATGAATAGGAAAGCCTGGATTTTTCAGCCCTTTCTCTACAGTATGCCATATTACGCCCCGTGGTTCGCCGCAGCTCGATGACCCCGGCTCCACCCGGCCGCATCCGTCCTGGTTGCTGGTGGCACCACTGCCATCGTGTAAGTGCCCAAAATCGAACCATCCAAGAAATCCGCCCTCCATCATGCCAGTGCTTACTGCTTCGCCAAATTCCCCTCTCTGCCCTTGCTTCTGGAGGACAAGTGAGGTGGTTCGATATGCCAGACACATCTGGCCATGCTGATTTCCGTCATGGGTTTGCCGGTTTTCGTACGTATGGTGGGTGCGAGGGCAAGAAAATATGTAGGGAACCAAGGCAAATAGCTTTCTGTCAATCTTCTATATAAAATTATGCCAACTTCTTCTGCAAATCAGACTCAATCTCATCTCAATCATTCGGAAGCATCACTACTCAATCATCTATATTTGCCACTCCTCTCCATCCTCAACTGTGTATAATTCGGAGCAACTCCCAACAAGTTTTCCTCTACTCAACCTACCATATCCCTTTAATCTCCAACAATGGCTCCTGTTGCTGCCAGAGCTTTTGCGCGCGCCATTTCGCGCCGCCACTTCTCCGTCACTGCTGCGGCCCGTCAAGCCCGAGTGAAGCCCGCCCCTGTTCAATGGTTTAGGCTGGTCACCAATCAACTTGGCACAATGGTCTAGTGAGTCCATCGCAGGATCTTCTTCAACATCATGATTGCTAACAGTGACCAGCTTCGTCCCTGCAGCTACTGCTCTCTTGACCTGGCCCCTGTGGCTCAAATCCGCGTTCGACGGACACATCTGAAGTTGCACAACTGAAGAAAAAGTTCCGACGAATATTGGAAGACGATCGAGATAGAAGCCCTGCCAAATTCCACGACAAAGGCAATATTGAGGCGGAACAATATGAATCGGCGATGAAAATGGTTCTTGTACATACTAATACTCAACACGGCGTTCAAAGGATGGCGACTTTCAGAACTCAAGAGTTCACACACACACACACATATATAGAGAGACAACCTCAATATGATGTTCATAATTTATTTGCAGTGCGAGACGAGCCCGCGCATAGAACTCGTTGCTGAATGCAGAGAAACATTTGCTAAAACACGCTTGCTTCGGAACCCATTAAAACACGCTTGCTTCGGAACCCATTAAAACACGCTTGCTTCGGAACCCATTACTCCGTGAAAGGCAGCGACAACTCTCCCATATCCTTTGAGCCGGCTGCCCAATACTATTCTGCCTCTCCCGGCACCAACTTATGCGTCCGTGTCGATCGTCGCTTTCCCAAGAAAAGACCGATGAAGAAGGTGGCGGCCATCAATAGTGGAACGCCGAGGCCGAAGGAGAGGCCGACGGGCAGCTTCCATTTATTGTACATCTCCTGTGAGCCGAGCGAGTAATGCTCCGAAAGAGCAAGGGAAGTGTCGTGATCAATGACGGTAAAGGCTACGAAAGATTCTCTTGAGTTGCGGAAGTCTTTCTCTGGATGTTCTGGCTGAGAAATCCTGAAAATATCGTGTCCGTGCGCATAGGTGATGACTTCTGTAGCGGTGACGTTGAAGTCCTTAACGGGGATTTCTTTCACCATTTCGGAGAATCGGAAAACAAAGCCGGCTTCGCCTTGAGTAAAGTCTTGGGAAGGTTAGTCATGCAAGGTTAAGTTACTTGGTCTTTGAGAGACTGAGACCGTCGAGGGAATCTTACTGCGAGACCATGTTACTGATTTTCTTTCAGGATAGTAGCTGTGTGGCGAAATCTCCCACTCGAGAAGGACGGGATACTGCGAGTCTGCATGCAACCAGTTAACAAAATATTGGAGGTCAAACTCCAGCGCTCGGCTCTCAAGTCTTTCGTTGGTAGGAAATGAACAATCGCCCAAATGGTTGCACCATGTGACCTGATCGAGGCAAATTGCTGGGTTGTTCTCGTAACAAGTATTGATGTTCAAGCTCCATACGGACGGAACTGCCGATGCGAGGACCAGGATTGTTGTTTTGAGGCTGGCCATGACGACAGATTTCCTTGTTTTGGTGGTTCTTGGGAGGTTGGAATTATAGCTGTGGCCAAGTTGCGTAAGGAGGAAACGGGAATGACGGAGCAATTGTTGTTTCTGACTTGCACTTCCAAAGTGGCCCTATCTACATTTTATACAAGAATAGCCGTCTCTGATCGAACGACCCGCCGCCAGCCGTTGGCCGTGTAACGAGACGAAATGGTATTACTTTTTGCTCAGCCTGACTTGCTATTATAGCGACGCCGCGTCACGCCTGGATGTTCCGCATGCATTGGCATTACTCCAACACGCTCGAAATATCGAAAACTGACCAATGATTGCGACTCGGTAAAAGTAAAGGGCGCTGAGATTGGTCCTTTCGACCAACAGAGCTGCGCGGGTCAGCCATAACTTTGGTGGGTTGCCGTGGTTTTTAAGCAGTTGGCTTGGCATGCCGGCTATCTATAGTTAGACTGGCCAGCTATCGAACGGGAAAACCACGAATTCCCCGTATCTTGGCGAATGAGGTGAGCGCTTGACGTTGCATCGTGACGGTAAAAGGGTTGGCCGTGCAACATCGCCATTAAGGAGGTTTGAGCCCCCAATGGGTCACGATCCTGATATGTGCCCCAAGTTAGATGCAAGTACATGCTCCAATTCGAATCAAGGCATGGTTTCGTTTTTTTACACAACCGCAATGCGAAGGAAGCGAATGACCGATCGCCAATAGATGGGGCTGGTTCTGGGCAGGTCTCTTGAGCCGTGGAGTTAGTGGGGTACGTACCTTATCTTACACAACTTGGCGCACTTGCACGTAAGGTTCACACACGTGCTTTCGCGTTCTAGCGGAACCTGCCTACCATACCTACCTCCATCGTGCATCGCGTCATCATCATTCACCACGCGTTCACTCACATGTAATGCCCTCTCATGGGGGTCCTGAAGTAGCCCACCATGGTTATTCATGGCAATGGACAAGTCGTCGAGATTTCTGACGATGGAGGGTCATCATCAGACCACGATGGAGGTTCAAAGAAGAGAAAAGCCGCTGAAACTGATTTCTCGGAGAAAGTTCAGTGGACCGATGAATCCGACAATGGACCCGTCAAACCGAAGCGCAGGTCTAAACGGAAATCCCTCAAGAAAGTGAAGGGCAAGGAAAAATCCGATGCTAAACATGGGCCGAAAGAAAACTCGGATGCGGACGTGGACCTGGCTGATATCCCAGAGTATCTCCATGAACGAAGAAAAGCGTTTGACGCAAGAAAGGAGCAGTATCATGAGGCAGCGTTAATGGTCCCTCCCGACTACACCAACATCGACCTCGAAGGGGACGGGCGGGCTCTGGGTGTCCTCGAAGAACGTCCCAAATTCGATGAAAGTAGCGGCGTCAAACCTTGTAGGAGCTACCAAGACATCGAGCTCCCGAAATCAGGAGGCTTGATCCCTGCGTCCATCGCCCAGTACTTACGGGACTACCAAGTGGAAGGTGTAGCTTTCCTTCACCGTAAATTTGTCTTTCAACAAGGTGCGATTCTCGGCGATGACATGGGACTGGGCAAGACGGTGCAGGTCGCCGCCTTCTTGACTGTTGCATTTGGCAAGACAGGAGATGAACGGGACTACAGACGTCTCAGACAGATCCGATTTCATAGTGAGCGCTGGTACCCTAGGATCCTCATCATTTGTCCAGGCTCTCTCATTATGAATTGGAGGAATGAGCTCAATCGATGGGGGTGGTGGCATATCGACCTCTTTCACGGACCCAATAAGGACGACATTCTCGGCACAGCTCGCTCAGGGCTCCTTGAGATCATGATAACCACCTATGACACGTACAAAAACAGTCGTGATTCAATTAATATGGTCCTGTGGGACGCTGTGATTGCTGATGAATGTCATCGGCTCAAGGACAAATACTCTGAAACCACCAAGGCCATGCGGGAGATCAATGCGCTGTGTCGCATTGGACTCACAGGAACAGCGATCCAGAACAGGTATGAGGAGCTATGGACGTTACTTGACTGGACCAATCCCGGGTTCTTTGGGACCAGTTTGGAGTGGCAGCAAATGATCAGCAAACCGTTAACGGTGGGGCAATCCCATGAAGCGACGGTTGCGCAACTTAGCTTGGCCCGGCAGACTGCCAAGAAACTCGTACAGAATCTTCTTCCACGCTACTTTCTGCGTCGAATGAAATCACTCATAGCCGACCAACTGCCTAAGAAGACGGACAGAGTCGTGTTCTGCCCGCTCACCGACCTGCAGCGAGAGGCGTACGAAAACTTCCTGGAAAGTGCTGAAATTGAACTATTGCGTACCATATCCGAAACATGTGAGCATGGTAAGAAGAAGGGATGGTGCTGTGGTATTTTCTTGCCAAATGGCCAACGATGGCAGACCTTCGTGTTCCCAAGCATGATTGTTCTGCAAAAGCTCGCCAACCATCTTACACTCCTGGTACCATCTTCAACAGATCTGGAAAACAAGCACGACTCAGAACTAAGGACCCTGCGTACCTGCTTACCCGACACTTGGAAGGTTTTATATGATGAGAGAGACCAAATCAGAAATCTTGTCAACCCAGAGTTTTGCGGCAAATGGAAAATTCTCAAGAGGCTGCTTAAGTTCTGGCACGGAAATGGAGACAAGGTGCTGGTATTCTCGCACAGCGTGCGACTGCTTAGGATTCTCCAACACCTGTTCACCAATACGAGCTACGCAGTGAGCTACCTGGACGGTTCCCTCACATATGAACAGAGGCAGGAGATTGTCGACACTTTTAATTCGGACCCAACCCAGTTTGTCTTCCTCATCTCCACCAAGGCTGGTGGTGTAGGACTGAACATTACGTCCGCAAATAAGGTGGTCATTGTTGATCCACATTGGAACCCTTCTTATGACTTGCAGGCGCAGGACCGGGCATATCGCATTGGCCAAACCCGGGACGTCGAAGTTTTCAGGCTGATCTCACTTGGCACAGTCGAAGAAATCGTGTATGCTCGCCAAATCTACAAACAGCAACAAGCAAACATCGGTTACACAGCCTCGTCAGAGCGGCGCTATTTTAGAGGTGTGCAGCAGGACACTGAGAGACAAGGAGAGATATTTGGACTCACCAACATCTTCACCTACCACAGCGACAGCAGCTTGCTTCGGGATATTGTAAACAAAACCAACATAGCTGAAGCCAAGGCCGGAGTCAATCTCGTGGACGTGGACATGGAGAAAGTGGCAAAGGACGAAGAAGGCATTGGCTTGGTCAAGACCGAAGATGGTGCGACTGAGGACGGAGGTCTTGGTCAGCTTGCTACGCTATTGACTGCTGAGAACCAGCAGAAGCTGCTGGAGGAACGCAAGGCGGCTGCGCCCAAGAGTGATGTCGTGCAGGCTATCCTAAGCGCAGCCGGCGTTGAGTACACCCACGACAATTCTGAGGTTATTGGGTCGTCGAAAATCGAAGAACAGCTTTCCAAACGGGCAGCGATGGGATTCTTTGCAGAGGGTGATGTTCACGGCCAAAGCACGCTATTCTCCGATATTAAAAGTACGGGCGGCCTGCACTACATCTACAACCCACCAGAGGAAATACAAACTCGGCAGTTTTGTGAGATGGCCAGAGAGTTTGGCTTCGCAAGCGCCACAGATTTCGCCCTTGTTGTGGAGGGGTGGTCGCAAGAGGCGAGGAGAAACTGCTTGGACACATTCTACAAACGTCGCCAGGCTAAGATAGCCAAGGACGAAAGAGATGATGGCGTCAAGAAGCAAGAGCTCGACGAGATGAAAAGCGCAGACGAGCCTATTAAGCAAAGCGACGATGACGAGAAAGTAAAGAAGTGCAGCCCTTCCGGAGCAGACATGCCTTTGTTGGGGGATCAGGGAAACACCGGCCTATTGGAGGACGAAGGATCAATGATCTCACGAGTGAAGAACGAAACACAAGTTGAAATGAAATATGTGAAGCTAATCAAGACTGAGAACAAGAGAGCATCCATCTTTCTTTCCGATGACGATGACGACGAGCTATGATTATGGCGTTAGGAAATATACCCATCCTGCAATAAGGCACTGATTTAATGCATATCGATCCCAGGTGCCGCTGAGCCTCACTTTGTCAATGTGCCCAAGATGTGTGGGAGTGGCGCATAGGGGTTTTCTGCAGGGGGCTGCTTCAGGTCAATCTCCTTCCAAGGCCCTGCCTGCTTCAGGCTGGTGCCTGTCTCGCGGCACAAGCGGCAAGAGCCAAGGAACCAGGCCCAGATGAAGTTCGTCAGCCCTGGGGAAACAAGATAAATCAGCAATTGCGCATACAGAAAATGGAGAGGAGAGTGTTGGCCTACACTGGTAAAGGCGGATTACTGGACGCTCCCGAGACACTCGGACGTGCTCGTAAACGTACCAACGACCGCCAGGCTTGAGCAGCTCGTAAAGACGCTTGATGTTCTCGGCGGGCTCAGGGATGCTGCAAAGGCACAGGATGGAGACGATACAGTCAACGCTGCCAGGCTCAATGGTGGTGCCGGGCCACGCAGCCGGATCGGCGAGAGACTCAATGCCAACGGGAATGACCTCGTAGATATCATCGATACCGAGGTCCTTGACACGCTGACGGAGAGTTGCTGCGGACTTGGGATGAGGCTCCACGCCATAGATCTTGGTGATATTGGGAGTTGGCTTGGTTCTCAAGCGAACGCCGCCCTCTTCGTGATCATTCTCTCCGGCGCCAGCGCCGATCTTGGCGAAGACATCCGCCCACATGCCGGTCCCCGCGCCAATCTCCAACAAGATGCCCCCCACAGGCTTGCTGACGACCTCCTCACCAATCACGCCATCGTGCACACGGCCCTCAAGCAGCGGGACGACACGAACCTCGGCGCTGTTCTTGACCTGTGGCCCGACGGTGGCCCAGAAGTTGCCAAAGAGGGCGTCGGCAAAGCCATTGGGAGAGAGTAATGTGCGGAAATTGCCGGCGGAGAGGAGCTCCAGGATGGTTTGGGGGACATGGCGAAGAGAAATACTCATGAAGAGCCAGGGATGAATGAGGGTGAGCAATGCCTCCTTGAAGGCTTGATGCGCCATTGTGGGTGGGTAGCTGTATGAGGATATATTCCCAACTACGTTGGAGTAATTGAAGAGCCAGAGTAGGATTACAAGCAGATAAGGAGGGCGCGGATATGTAAGGAAGAGAATTGGTGTGGCTACTACCAGCCTGGCGGATGAATTATACGCAATTGGAGAGTGAGAGTGGAAATGGGTGACTGGTCGACGGGGCCGGCCGGTGTGGGTCCAGCCCCTTCCACGGAGCTTGGTCTGGGGATCGAGAATGGTTCATACGAAAGGCGTGTGCCAATGGAGAAAATCACGAATCATTTATTTATGCCAGTCTTGGTCGCTGTTATCTTGAACCATTGCTCAAAGCCAGCGCCTTTGGTAAGAATTGTGGTTTACGTACAGTATGAAGGCAGATACCGCAGACAGGTTGCAGTCACGGCATGTGAAGGACACTTTCAGCTGAAATGCTTGATGGCATTGATTCTTAGCCAACACGGTTGCCAAGCCTCTTTGTGGCTCGCCTTTATGTACATTGTTTGGCTGATTCTAACCGTTTCTCGTCTTCGCACGACATGCTGCGAAACCTAATCCTTGGTTTAAGGTATCCCGGGAGCACCCTCCAGCTCATTTCTCGCTCGGTCCAAGATGAGGACTGCGACACCAGATGCGCAGCTTTCATCCCAGGAATTGCTATAACCGTAATGTCTCTTTGTGACCACTGGACCCTAAACCCAGCAAGCCGGAACACCCTCATCTCTTGTGTGAGGGGTTCGTCGCCTGCTTCCATAGCAGTCTGTATGACGCTTGCGGAAGGGTGTGCCACACGCCGTCGTTCCCTTCATCCATCTCTTGGGTATTTTGTTTCTCTGCCCACACGACTCAATCACCACGCATGGGACCAAAGCTTCCATTTTGAACCAAGTAGCGCCAACTAAAAGAAGAAGAAAAAAATAGCCCCAACCTCACAGAAGCTCAAAGTCGTCCAGCTGGTCGCGGTACTTCATGATATTCTTCTTGATCTTGCTGCCGACGGCCCAGGTGACAAAGTCCTCGGTGTTACGGGTGACGAGCAGGGCCGGGTCGGTGACGGTCTCGGTGCCGACGCGGACGTGGCCCTGCTCGACCATTTTGGTGGCGGCCTGGACCGTCTCGGCCATGCGCAGGCGCGTCATGACGACGGGCAGGCGGCGGCGGGCAAAGGCGCTGACGGTGACGTTGTTCTCGACGGCCGAGAGCTTCGAGGTGGAGGAGAGGACGCCCATGTCGTAGAGCTTGTTGAGGAGGAGCTCCTCGTGCTTGCGGCGGACGGCGTTGTCCGGGGGCAGGAGGGAGAGGCGGTGGGCGAGCTGCCGTATTGACTTGCGAGGAGGACATGTTAGATTACTTGCGGCGATTGATCGGTGAGGGGATGGAGGGAGAGGGTGGGCAACTCACGCCGCACATGCGGTTGTACTTGTGGTAGTCCTCGGGCTTGGTGATCATGTACCGGCGGACGACGGCCTTGTCCCTGTGCGCATTGTCCTGCTTGTAGGTGATGAAGTCGGTCTTGCGCAGGAGCTTCTGCTCGTGAAACTTGAGTTTTCGGACCATGATGGGCGGTTTTGCGTCCGGGGATCAGGCGCTGTGCGAGATATTGTTGCCAAATGTTCCGCTTTGCAGTCTTCTCCAGGGGAACGTCACGCCGGTTCCTTTTCTTCTTTTGTATCCCCGCAAAAGGCAATGGTAAGTTTTGTCGCAAAAGTTCTTTAGTTCCCAGTGAGTGAAAGTTGAGCCGCCCGCTCTCGTCGAGAAAATTCCAGGTGGGGCGGTCAGATAACGAGTACAGTACCTCAGAGAACGATAGGCGCGGAATTTCTCCGTGGGGGGAACTTTTTTGGTTGGTTCCGCGATTGACCCGTTCCGTAGATACCTGACTATCGAAAAACCTCCTGGTGTCGAAGCTACGTCGACCACGTCCAAAAACACCACAATCTCCATCACCAACCATGCCGCCGCGGCTTCCCTCAGTCAGCGCCCTGCGCGCCTCAACCCAGAGCCTCTTCCCTCGCCTCTTCTCCACCACCGCCCCCGCCGCCAACCCTCCCCATCCCACAGCCGCCCAGCGCGCGCCCCGGTCCGCCAACGATGCCGGCCACCACGGCCACCACGCCGGCGCCAGGACGCACAGTTCGTCCTCGTCGTCCTCCGGCAGCATCCTCGGCATGGTCGAGCGGTCGTCCCGCGCCAAGCGGTCCCCCGCCGGCCACGCCCCCCGGCCAGGCCATGGCCAGCGTCCTCAACAAGATCAAGCGCAACGCCGCCGAGATGAACCAGCGCAGCCTGGCCCGCCTCGAGCAGCAGCGCAACGAGAAGATCTCAAAGGACTACCTCAAGCAGATGCCGCGCACCTGGGCCGTCGGCGACGTCTACTCCCCCCACGACATGAGCCCCGTTGAGATGCAGAAGTGGCGCAGGAGGTCGAAGCGTACCGGCGACGTGATTGACGCCCTGGGCATCCGTCCTCTCGACATGTACACGGTATGATTCACCCTTTTCCCGCCAATGGGGGGAAAAATTGGCTGTCAGAGATGTCTTCATTATATCTAGAAAGAGCTGACCCATATCTTGCACACTGCAGAACTTCTCACTCATCAGCGACTTTACCTCCAGCTCCGGCATGATCAAGCACTCCAGCACCACCAGCCTCCGCCCCGTCAACCAACGCAAGATTGCCAAGATGGTCAGGCGCGCGCAAGGCCTGGGTCTCTACCCCACGATCCACGCCCACCCTGAGCTCATCAGGGCCGACTTCCTCCCCCAACGCAGGATGATTTAAGGTGGTGGTCATGCATGTGAAATTGGCAGGCAGGGGGGTTGTAGAAAAGAAACAGGCTGCCTACATCCAAAGAGGTGCCCTTCGTCTAGAATTTATATGTACAATAGTATTTCACGCCCTCTTTTCGTCTTTCTTCTTTTACATGTGTAAAATGTACAGGTTCGGCCACATAGTGTCATACAATGCCATGTTACAGATCAAGCCTTCAAGACTCGGTTAATTTTCAGACGCCACAACGAGTGCTCCGTCATGCGTCGTCCCTTCTTCTCTGCCTCCTCCCACACTCCGCGATATCGCTTCTGGGCCCACTCCTGGAAGTCGGCCTGTAGCTTTGATCCTGGCAAGGCATTGTAGGCTATGCCCAATCTATATGGCATTGTTAGTGAATAGCTTCATTGTGACGTTTGTGGCAGGAAGTAAACTCACGTCATCACATCTGGCTCCACCCCAACGAAGGATGCCATCTGTGTGATAAGTGTGCGAACCTCCTGCTCGCGGCCATTCCCGGCTATGGCGCCCACGTAGGCATTATACACGGCTGGAGAGACCTCCACATCCATTCTCTCCAGTTTTTCCCAGATATCGCGCGCTTGCGCGTCTCCGTTCGCCTTCCCCTCCAGAGCCCAGAAAACAGCCTCTAAACTGGCATAGGAAGGACCCTCTTGTGACCGTGTGATCTCGTCCCAGCAGTCCAATGCACGCCATGGTTTCCCGCATGCCGTGTAGGCTATCATCAAGGCAGTATACAGCCTAGTCGTGGGCCGGATCGTCAAGTCCATCTTCAACATGTTGTGCACCATCTCCAAGGACTTCAGATCGGAGCCACGTTGGAAACCTTCAAAGCATTTGACGTACGTTTCCTCTTTGGGATGGTACGATTTGTTCCGATGCGCCCGCATGTGACCGAAAATATGGGAGGCCATGTCTGTTCGTTTGCGCTCAAAAAAGGCTTCCATGAGCTGGACACGAAGGTCAAAGCTTGTGTCCTGGAAGAATTGCTGAAGAAGCTGATACGCGCCCCATGCACGAGAGGTGCTCGTCTTGGGGTTCAAGCAGAAAGTGACAAAGGCGTTCTGTACCACCTCACGTTGCGCCTCGCTATACATGAACGAATGCGCAGACAGGATGTCCATGACATCAAAGTGTTGTTCATTCTCCAAGAACCGGAGGCAAAGAGCCGCAGCCGTCTCTGGCTCAAGAACAATATGCCCTTGCTCTACGGACTCCAAGATCCGCAAGATGAAATCGAAGTCCGGGGGAGATTGTTGACATAGGGTCACTAGGTAGCTGTTGATTACTTGGCGATACTCGCCCAGCTGTTTCAGCTCCGACCCCCTGCCTGGTGCAACTGACTGTAGTTGCTGGAAGATACCCCTCGCCTCGTCCAAAAGTCCAGCATTCAGGTGCAAGCGTAATAGTATAGTTTGGGTCTCGGCATTTGGAGAGACCTTGTTCGTTGTGTCGAGAGACAGAAGGTCTGCGGCCAAAGCAGGCTCTCGCATCTCCACCGCCGTTCGCAAGAGGCCGTTGAATGTCTGTATCGTAGGCGACACCATGCCGTTACGGTCCACCATGTGTGACATGATCACACCCAGATCATCAATAGATTTGCCAAGGACCAGCATTGCTTGTAGCAATACATCCCAATATTTCTTCCTCGGCTGTGATTGGCCCAGTTCCAGGAAAATGGGCATTGCCCACTCTTCGAGCCCATTGCGAGCGGCGAAGTATGCAATAGCCTGGTAAGCTTCAACGCTCCTGCTGGGCTGCTCGATTGGCTTCATGAACCACTTTTGTGTCTCGGGAATTCGGTCTAGACGCGCGAAGAAGCACGTCATGACTGTCTGCAGACCAGCGTCGAATGGGACGCCGTGCGTTTCGGCGTATTCGACGAGTTGAACCAGCTCCGTTTCGCAGTTCTCACGAGCCAATCCTTCCGCAACGGCTTCCACAAGTCCGCCCTTGACATATCTCTCAAACTCGGCGTCGTTCCACTTTGAGTACAGCAGCTCAAGGGCCTCCTTGGAGCCGCCATATAACGACAGGCTTCGGACCAGGTAGTCCCATTGTAGTTCTAGGTCTCGAGCCTTGCCTTCGAATCTACCGGACTCCCAGACAGCATATAAAGCCTTGGCAAGGTCAAGATGGTTTTTTGATCTTTCTTGTGGTTCGACATCCAGGAGCACTTTGCGGGCCATTGAAAGGTCGACGGTTGAAGGCAGTTTCGTGTCTTGGTGAGAGTCCGAGGGAGCCGTGAGGTATTCCAACAGACGGCGGCACTGCAATGCCTGGGTGCTGTTCATGGGCATTTTGTTCTTGAGCTTCCACTGCATTAACTTGTTCCAAGCGTCGCGGAGCTCCTTCCGCGGCGGAGGCCGCACATTGTCGAGCATGCGACTCCGCCAGAGCATGATCTGCATCCATCCCGGCTCATACTCGGGCGGCCGGACGGCCCTGGGTGCTTTCTCGAAAAGGGCGTTCAGGAAGGTTCTTTGAAAGGTTCTGGTGGGTGTGGCATTAAGGCATGGCCGTCGACGGGCGGGAATCGCATACGCGGCGCATGTCGGAAAGTTGGGACGGCGGACGAGCAGACGTCGTGCATGGCGAGCCAAAGCTGGCCTCATGGTGGATGCTTTTTACGACTTGGCGTGCCTAAGACTTATTAGATACCCATTGGCATGCTGAGGGACCTGAGAAACATACGATTGCATGTTTGGGACGGATGTGCTCCAACGAATATGGAAGCTGGCCAAAGCTGCTATTTGCTGGTACTGGGGAGAGCTTGTCGCGAAATGGATGTAATAGCAAGGTATTTTGGCAGTAGAGGATGGACCGTAGTTCTTCCGGCACCTACCTTTAGGCGAATGGGTGACAGAAAAAGCAGAACCCAAGTCTATAGTCTATGTTCCCGGGAAATCTTTCCAAGTACGAGTCATTCAAAAGTGCTATAAACTCTTTCGATTAAACAATTTTCGAAACGCACGGTGATCTTAAATATTTCGAAAAAATTGACAACTGTTGACGAAATAAACTCACAAAGGACTTTAGAGTCACTTTTTGTCGCAACTTGAAAGTCTCGAAAGGTACCAAGTGCCAAGCTGAAGCCTAATCGATAACGATAAGAACAAAAGTTGGACTAAAAGATTGGTGCCGGCTGCAGCAAACTTCATGTGAGGTACCCAATACTTCGTGAAGCCCTCCAGCTCGTGAGTTCTTCTCCACGCCGTTCACAATGGCCCCGCAGGTCAATGGCTGGGAGGAGCTGTTTCGGGCACCTGAAGCGAAGAGCTTCATGAAGATAGTGGAGAGTGCCATTTCACGCGGCGCAGCTGCAGTGGAGAACTACAAGGTATATTGTGGCCAACCAAGCAGACTGAGGAAACCATCTCGTTGGGGATGTCATGAACCCATCCGCATTTATGACGAGAAATCAGGCCCTTTCCAATGGCTACAAAGGTGCAGCTGATCGAGACGCCCAAGGCAAATCATCCAATTTTCACTAAAGGGTCCAGACTAGCTCTTTGTGACATATTCTCCGCTGCCAACGTCGTGCACTTCCTTGCTGAGCGCTTGGCTGAGGAATCTTTGAGCGACTGAAATACCCAGAATGCAGACTCAACCGAGTCTCATTCGCTATCATGGCAGCCGCATGCGACGAGGTTACATTACTGGACTCATTCTAGCTTGTCCCCTCAAGGGCGGTGAATGTATGCAAGATATAGAGCCCTCCATTGAGTCATCCGAACCGTCAGTTCGTCACTTACACGCAGGGTCCACAATGCTCGACACTTCAAATGTTCTTGGCAGCACCCGATGAGACACCATGCCCTAGGTGAGTTTGGTTCGGCGAGGGGTGTGGAAATCCAACACGATACTTTTGCGCTTGTCAAGGCACGCCCTTGGCTTGACGATCCAAGTTTTAGAGGTGGCTGCGTCTACTGGGCTGGAGCTGTAAGGTGTCTGATGTCATTCGGGGTTGCCATCCGGATCACTAAAGGAACATGAGGTTTTGATGCAGTCCAACAGCAGAGTCTCATGATGAAGGTAAGGAGACATCAAGGGCATTTATAATCTGTGTGGTAAATTGTCAGCAAATCCGTGGATTTACTGAGGTTTAACGCCGAAGCATCGGGACTCAGCAACGGTTATTGGGAGCGATCGGCAAACGCTTCCTGAGACCCGGGCCAACCGCCGCTGATGCTCCGGATGTGGAATCAGACCGTTTCCTGCTTGGGGGCTTGAGCTGTGCGGCTAGAATCCTCCATTGCTGTTGGCTTCCCAAGGGGGGATCCGGATATACGGCCGTCCCACTTGGTTATCGGGGCCGCATGCCCCTCATCTGCGCGAGGAGGTCCAGAAACTTACAGTAGCTTGGAACAAGGACAATGGCGGCATCGAGTTAGATAAAATGCAGAGCCCCTCCTCATCCATGCGGTCAATGGCCGAATCCTTCGAGTGAGCTGTTCAGCCCTGAATCCTCGGCCGAGCATAAATGAACGCTTCCCATTCCTTCTTTCCTGACTCTCTTCTCATCAAACATATCAATTGAGAATACGCATAGCTCATCAAGATGCCTCTCGTCGCTCAGTCTCCCAAGGACCGCATTATCCTGGGTCTCATGACCTTTGGACCCAAGGAGGAGGATGGCGCGCGAATCACCGACCTCGAGACCTTCAACAAGGCCCTTGACGTATTCCAAGCGCGGGGCTACAATGAGGTCGACACTGCTCGCGTCTACGTTGGCGGCCAGCAGGAGGCGCACACGCGCCAGGTCGGCTGGAAGGAGAGAGGACTGACGCTGGCCACCAAGGTCAAGTATCCCGCTGAGCACGGCGATAACACAGCTCAGAAGGTCGTCGAGTCGGTCGAGCTGAGCTTGAAGGAGCTTGGCACCGACTGCATTGACGTAAGGAAATCCTTATTACAACAAGCATCACATGAAGGCACCCTCTCTAACTAAGTAACTTGCAGCTGCTGTACCTCCACCGTCCGGACCGTGGCACGCCATTCCCCGAGACGCTGGAGGCCATTGACAAGCTGCACAAGGCGGGCAAGTTTGTCAAGTTCGGTATCAGCAACTTCACGGCGTACGAGGTGGCCGAGGTGGTCATGACGTGCAAGCACAACAACTGGGTGCGCCCGACGGTGTACCAGGGCATGTACAACTGCATCACGCGGAACATCGAGGCGGAGCTCTTCGTGGCGTGCCGGCGCTACGGGCTCGACATTGTCGTCTACAACCCCATCGCCGGCGGGCTCTTCTCGGGCAAGATCAAGTCCAAGGACATCGTGCCCGAGAGCGGGCGCTTCTCGGCCGTCAGCAACGCCCAGGGCGACGCCTACCGCAAGCGCTACTTCCGCGAGAGCACCTTCAAGGCGCTGCAGGTCATCGAGCAGGCGGTGGACAAGCACGGGCTGACCATGATCGAGACGGCGCTGCGGTGGACGGTGCACCACTCGGACCTGCGCATCAAGGATGGCAACGACGGCATCCTGATCGGCGTCTCGAGCGTCGCGCAGCTCGAGAACAACCTGGACAACCTGGAGAAGGGCCCGCTGCCCGAGGAGGTGGTGCAGGCGCTGGACCAGGCGTGGCAGGTGTCCAAGGCCGACTCGACGCCCTACTGGCACGGCGAACTGACGTATGGCTATAACCCTCACGAGGCAATCTTTGGCGCGGGATCCAAGTAGTGTAATCTAGACGTTTCGCTATCTTCTTTTTTTTCTTCCCTTTCCAGCTCAAAGCAAGTTTCTTCCCAACTCACCACCATGCAAGCTGCTGCGAACAGCAATAGTGCGGGCAAGGGGGGGAGCGTGATTGACCAGACCGATGACAACATCAAGGAAAAGCAATGAACACAATGTGTAGCAAGGGCACGTGGAAGATGCAAGTGTCCCCATGGTCCAGCTTTCTGCAGCTGCAATGAACCCGCACAGGGCGAGCAAGACAAGGACAAGCGCAACATGTGACTCCTTTGGGACGGCTGGACGTTTTCTCTGGCTCCCCACGGCCCGTGGACGAAAGGTACCGGTGACGTGGTCAGCGCAGCTCGACGCCAAGGAATGGGATTCCCCACGCGATGTACCGCAGGCCAGTAGTTAGCCGGCCCCCTTCCTCCCCTTCTCCCCTTCCCCCACCCCACGTAGTACCTGATCTTTGGCGCCACCTCCGCCGCGCGCCAAAGTATCCCGTCTTTTCCCACTTTGTGGGTTTCCTTGCTCATGGGATTTGGCTGTTGCATATGGCGGGCCCGCTATCGGCTTTGCAGGTTCCCAGCGCCTTGGTGCTTCGTCGATTCGATTGATGCGGCGAGTGGCCCTAACTCAAGGTAACCAAACCCCTTTCCTCCCTCCCGTTGGCTCATAACAGATCACTCACAGGTGCTTCTTTTTTTTAATCATCATTATTTTACTTGCTCCCAGATCATCATCAATCGCTGCCCCCCCATACTTACCGTACTAAAAAAAAAGCCACTAAGGGGGTACCGCGAGGCTTCCGTCTAAGTCGGCCCGGGCTTGGCGGGCTGGTGCTAGGGAACTTCCACTCGGGGAATTGCCGTCCAAACCCTGAACTGAGACACGACACTCTCTCCGACAGGCCTAGCAATCAGACACAAGATCTGTCCGTGCCGCACTCCGTTTGCGTCCTTGACCACAGCACCCGCAGGCCTGCAGGCAGCACTTGTTCCGGGCGCAACCTCCCTTTCGAGAAGAAGAAATCATTTTGCGTATTTTCCCCTCGTTTTCTTGCACCGCGCAGTCGTCACATGCCACCTTCCGCAGAGCCCCGAAGAACCCTTCTAAAGACCTGGCCGCAGCCCTCGTCGCATCGCCGGGCTCCCGACCACCCGATCCGCTCCTAGCACGAAAAGACTTGCAATCCGTTGTCGACTCTTCGCCTCCCAACTCCCAACAATGGCCGGAAACCTCGACCACACCCACGAGGATGGGCCTCGCTCCGCCGTGCCACTGCTCTCCAAGGCCGACGACTACGACCGTGGTCGGCAGCACGGCTTGGCGTCGCCCCTTTATGACGAGGAGCGCGACCACGATGTAAGCCACGACCTCCGCGACAATGACGACGACGACAACGATGACAATGGCCGTCGCCAACAGCCTATGCTGCGCCCGGCGACGCTGAGCCGGCGTAGCACGATGCGCAGCCGCAGCCCCAAGGAGATGGCCGCCGCCAGGGCCACTCGCAAGAAGTACACCTATGCTGCCTTCTTCTTGGCCGTCAGCCTCGTTTCCTTCTGTGTCCAGACGGAGCTGAGCGCCTACATCCAGCATGACCTGGGCTGGGACAAGGCCTACTGCATGATGTACTTCACCCACGGCTCCTGGATTGTCCTGTGGCCCGTCCTGCTGCTGGTCCAGCGCGTGCAGAAGCGCGACGTCCCCTGGCCCGTCTTCTGGCAGCGCCACAAGCAGCTGATCTGGACGACGGCCATCATGGTCGAGACGCGCTCGCTCGACCCGAGCAAGCCCGCCGTCCAGCACCGCGCCCAGCCGATGCGGTACATGATCCGCTTCACGGCCATGATCACCTCCGCCCTGACCGTCGCCGGCCTGAGCTGGTACATCGCCGTGAGCCTGACGACGCCCTCGGACCTGACGGCCATCTACAACTGCTCGGCCTTCTTCGCCTACGTCTTCTCCGTGCCGCTGCTGAAGGAGCCGCTGCGCCTGGACAAGTCCATCGCCGTGCTCATCGCCATTGCCGGCGTCCTCGTGGTGGCCTATGGCGATACCGACGAGGGCGGAAAGGAGGCTGGCGTCGGGTCCGGCAGCCGGTTTCTCGGTAACCTCGTCATTGGAGTTGGTTCGGTCCTGTACGGCTTGTACGAGGTGCTGTACAAGCGTTTCGCCTGCCCTCCGGAGGGCACGTCTCCCGTGCGATCCATGGTGTTCGCCAATCTCTTCGGCGCCTGCATCGGCCTCTTCACCCTGACCGTGCTGTGGATCCCCCTCCCCATCCTGCACATCCTCAACATTGAGCGCTTCGAGATCCCCGAGGCGTCGACCTGCTGGCTCATCCTGGCCGCGACGCTCTCCAACGCCACGTTCAGCGGCTGCTTCCTCGTCCTCATCTCGCTGACCTCGCCCGTGCTGTCCTCCGTCGCCGCCCTGCTGACCATCTTCATCGTCGCCATCGTGGACTGGATGCTGACGGGCAAGCCCCTGAGCCCGGCGGCCATGGGCGGCGGCCTGATGATCATCATTGCGTTCCTGGGCCTGAGCTGGAGCACGTACCGCGAGATGACGGAGCACGAGGCGCACAAGCTGGCCGTGGACTTTTCGGACAGCGACGAGGACCTTAACAGCGGCGACGACTGAGCGAGGCCCCTTGCCTGCTTGTCTACATTTTCCATCTCTTATACATCTAGTGGCTGTACATAGGAAGTCATTTTCCGTTGAGCTATTTTCATGGTTGCATCTACAGGTTGGGTGGCTTGGGCATAGACTTTCTTTTTATTTTGGCTCTTACACAAGAGTTTCTTCGCACATTAGGTTACATATGCCCCTGACATAGTTCCGGGACTGGTGGGTTTACACATGCAGAGCGCATTGATCAACGGCGTTGTGGAGCAAGGACTGCATTTGCTGGGCTTATAGAATGCATCATATATGCATGTGAGGGACTGGCTGTTGCCGGTTTTAAACCATGTGGTACTTTTTACATCGAATTGATGCACCTCCTTTGCATGTCCCACGGGTGTCTGCAAGTGAAGCAAAGCCGTCTTCTCCACGTTGATGAGCGTGATATGCGCCATGCCAGAGCTGGCTCGCTGCAGTGCAGGCAGCTCCTGCGAGAACCCCGAAAATTAGGACTACAGGCCCCCTTTGGAATCATGAGAACATGTTGAGCCGCTCATGGAAACTCAATTGACGTGTAAACAACTGGTATTGTTGGCAGATGTATACACTTACTATCATGGTGTACATCGGGTGAGAAGGAATAGCGGAGGAGATATTGATGACCAGAACAACTCATTGAACATCATGACTAACCTCACTATAGGAATGTCAATATTTAACCTCGATTCGAACAACCCCCCCTGTTACAACGAGACCTAGTAAATCACCCTCCCACAGAGTGACCTTATATCCCTGGCATTATTCAAGAACTCCCAGCCCCCTTTGCATTCTAGGGTGGCGGGGTCGACGTCGGCCTGTTCGTCGCCCTCAGGCTGCAATTCCTTACCAGAACGCCTTTGTCCAGTGTCTTCCAGGAGGAATGCCTGGCCCTGGCGTCGAAGATATTGCGCATGAACTTGACGCCGTACCGGATCTCTTCGTGCTCGTTGTGGCCGCGCCGCACGCCGCCGCTCTCGAACCTGGCAGGCGTCTGCCAGGCGGCGGCGGGGATGGACTGGAGCTCAGGCGTGTTGTACCAGTGGCCCTGTACGAGGTGCCTCGGGGGGCAGAGGGCGCCGACGATGAAGGAGTAGAAGCGGCGGCACTCGCCAAGCATGGTGACGGGCGCGTCGGGGTGGTCCGAGGCGACCTGGAGGTGGAGCTCCGAGATGGGCGGCAGCGAGCGGCAGATGCAGGTGCCGAATATGGTCGTCTTGGGATACACGGCTATGTAGGTTAGGGACTCGACCGTGTCCAGCAGAGTGCCGTTACATTTCAGGTCGCAAGAGTACAGCAGCGGAACGAGAAGCGTGGGGTGAGAGCGCACGGTGCGGTCGTTGTGGTTCAGCCCCGAGGTGCCCTCGTTCAGGAGCAGCGAGTCCCAGGGTCGAAGGCTGAAGAGGTCGCATGGCGTCCGGAGGAGAGTTTCGTCGCCGCCAGGGGGAAGCGGGTGGGTGAGCTGAGTTGGCGGAAAGCTCGCGCCCTTGGAGAGCGAGAGGGATAGAGCCCAGTAGGTGTACCGGAACTCCCATGCGTCGCCTAGATTGTTCCAGCAGCCGACCAGGGCGCAGAGGTTGGCCGGCGGCGCAAGGAGCGTGATACGTATGGGGTCGAGGTGCTTGAACAAGTATTGCCAGAGCCAATTGTTGTCCCATGGCTTCCAGCGAAGCACCGCCTCCTTTTCGTCTGGTTCAAGCTTCTCGGGCCCTTGGTGGAACTTGTGAGCCAACTGTAGCCTTTCATCGATGTTTTGATCGCCGTCGTTGGGCCGGGGCAGGATGCCGTGGCTCCATAGCTGCACAAAGTCTTTGCCGACGAGTTCTTCCGGGTAGGTGACGATGATGGTAAGCGTCTGAACGCATCGGGTCAGGTGGTTCCGGCGGAGGAACGCCATGAAGTCGATCTTCTCATCGAGGTTGGCATCCTGCTCGGCAGGCGGCTCCAGACGGTCGAAGCTCCAGACGACATGGCGGACGAGCAAACGGATGGCGGTGCGGCGCCAGTTCTTGCAGACCAGAGACGCGTTCTTGAGAGGGGTGAGGGTTCCGGGGGCCTTGGCAGGGCCGGTGATCATCTCCTTGAAGACGACATGAGAATCCTGGCGCAGTCTCTTGTCCCAGTCAATGGGAGGGCATAGCAGGGAAAGTATTTCATTGAGTATCTCGGCAGGCAGGGTTTGTGCGAGAGACATGGTGAAAGGGATGGGAAACCTCAACGGGAACAAGAACAAGAGTGAGAAGGTCTAATTTGGAATTATATGGGAAGATGTGGTTGATGAAAGCCTCAAAGCTTCAACCGATGAAGCCAAGACAAGTCCGGGCCTGGCCGTGAAGAGTTGGTTTTTATGGAACTCAGATCACTGAGGAAGAAGGAGGCAGCCTGCGCAGTTTATTGAAAGAGTTTTTCTTTTACTTTTTTTCCTCCAAAAAGCAACAACGTAGCAATCAAGTGTGTGAGAGAAGCAAGCCACCGCTCTGGATCAAACAGCCCGGAGCAGAAGAAGAGGGCGGACGGGAGGAGAGAGGAGAGGAGGTTTGCCAGCGAGAGTCCAACCAGAGCGAGTGGAAGCACCACCACCACCACCACGGACGGATAGCTGCAGGATGGCAAACGAAGCAAAAGCAAAGCGAATGCAGAGCAATCGATAGTTTGGAATGGCTGCGTCTGATAGATAAGGCCAGGGTAGGAGCCGTTTCCGACATCCATTGCCTCTATCAGTTACCTGCGGAAGTAATGGTTTCATCCCGCTGCCCCAAATTTCTGAGAAGAATGTGTAAGTTAGGACGTCTTCAGATATATTCCTAGCATACATACTGGGGGGGTATAAGCGGTTCGTCCTATGAATGTTTGATTTACCAGCCGTCTTTCACGCCCCCAATTATTGCCGAATTGGAAGAGTTGCATCACGCACGACAACCCCCCCGCGCGCGGCAGACGGCTCTCGAAGCGAAGTGAAGTATCTGGTGCTCGGTGTGGCATTGCCTGCCATGGAGGGGCAGGGCTTGTCGTGCTGCACCTTGGGGGCATCTCCCACAGTCTTTCATACCAGATTCCGCAGAAGCAACACTGTAACGATGTGTCCTACTTTGCGCTAAATGCGGGCTACAATCACGCATCCCATAGCTACCGTGTTTTGAAGAAGCCAATGAGGATTTGCCCACAAGGTTGCGCCAGCTTACATCGTTGCCTTGCCATGGGTCCTCACTGCCACCACCCGTGTTTGTCACACAACTCATCGGTCAGCCGTCGTATCAGCCAGACCAGACTGAATCCAATTGGAACAGTGTGATTTTGCGAGTGGCTGAAGAGCACACTGCCCTTTGGTCATGAGCTATTGGTAAACCGGGTGACAAATGATTGTAAAGCGATTTCATTCGTCATCATTACCACTTCAATAGCCTTGGCATCAAACTTGGACCAAACCGAACTATTGACTCAATGCGGCTGTTTGATGTGATTGCTAAATACTACTGTACACCTTCTTCGTCTTCATAGTGCCACTTGCTGTCTATGAGCCGTATTCCTAGCAAAGCAATGAGATACGCCTCGGAAGCACTGCCCACATCTCATACATCGTGCGCGGTCCCGGGCTGAACACCTGTTCTGACCAGGACTCCCCTTTCTTGCACCTTCCAAGGCCCCTCAGTCTCGTGGCAGAGCAGATTCTGACACCCTTTCCAGAGACTCTCATGCCCAAGGTTGCGTCTCGTCACGTCGCCCCATTCAAATCTAGACACGGCCTTCCACCCAGGGCTGAGGGAAGGCCCTCGTGGATGCTCGAGTCCCAGCATGGCCTTTGCAATGACTTCGTTGATATCCCAGCTCTCGTGCTCAAAGTCCCAATAACTTCGATGGCCAGAAAGGCGAGGCTCATCTGCTAGCGGCTTGTCGTGCGCAATTTGGAGACAGAACTCGGACACGGGTGGGAGGCTGGTGTACAGAGTTTCTGCCACCTCTGTGAAAGATGGGTGGATGGCAATGTAAGCCATGGAGCGGAGAGTTTTATGCAGACGGGTGATGGAAGGGTCGGAAGAGTCTACTATTCGGCGCACAAACGTTGGCGGTACCCCCTGATCGTGCAGTAACCAGTATCTTGTGGTGTATGACTTGCCCTCGTTGAGAAGCAGTGAGTCCCAGTCGCGAATGCTGAACAGGTCGCAGCGGGTGCCGCGGTTCGGATCGGACTCGTCCAGAGACGGCATGTGGGCGGGAAGCAAACCTCGACTCGGCTGGGGTTCGGAAGTTGCGAGCGAGATTATCCAGAAAGTCTGCGTCTTCAACCGGCTGGATTCGCTGCCAATGCCGCCGCTCAGCAACGAAGACAGGATGGTCGGGGAGCTGATCAGGGTGATGCGGGAAAGACAGAGATGGCTGAACAGCCTGTGCCACAGCCAGTTGTTGCTCCACGGCAACCACTCGGAAAGTTCATCCTCTGCTTCCTGCCCACTCAGAGTCGTATAGCCATCTCTGAAAAATTCGTCGGCCAACTGCCGCATCCTGCCCACGTCATGCTGAGTGCTTCGTGAGGGCATGACGCCGTAGTTCCAGAGCTGCACAAGCTCGTGCCTGATGAGATGCTCCGGGAAAGGTATAACAACGGTAAGCGACTCGACGACCCGCGTCAAGTTCCTGGAGAGTAGAAAGGCCAAGAAGCCCAGCTCATCGCTGCGGACGCCATCGCGTTCGTCGGGGGTCGGATCGGGAGCCTCCTGGCGCTCAAAGGTCCAGACGACGTGGCGGAAGAGAAGTGGCTCGGTGATCTCATGCCAGGCCCGACACACTAGGGAAGCATTTTTGAGGGCGCAATTGGCCGTCTTTGCTGGTTCGGCGATGGTCTCTTCGTATATGATGTGCGGATCCCCTCGCAGCTTCTGGTCCCAGTCGATGGGAGGGTCAAGGAAGCCGAGAATGTGACAAAGCAGTTCGTTTGGAACTTTGTCGATGAAAGACATGGTTGACGAATAAAAGAATCCCTTTCAGATTTCCCTCAAAAGAGATGCAATCTGGATTCGCCATCCGTCTTGCCTCCCAAAGCTCTACGGGTGAGTGATACTTTGACTTTGTTAGGACAAACGGCCAGTGATGCGGGGCATGAGCATAGAAATCAACCACCAAAGAGAACCAGGAAGCAAATGGCACGCGGAAATGAGAAGCTACAGTTGATCAATAATAATTTCACATAATAATAAATAGAAACCTTTTAATTCTTTTGGGTAATTAACTATTACGATTATTTATTTATGAAATAGTTCCTTTAGAATACTTTAAGAAATCCTTTAATCATAAAATATTTCTTCAACATTTTACTTACAATACCTAACTTATAGGCTTACATCAAGGTGAGAGAGTACTCATTGGATCCTATATAGTCTAATGGCATTACTCCTCATCGCTAATCTAGTTGTCAAACATGCTTTATTAATGTGCCTAAATGCTCTTTATTACTTTGACCGATACTGGAAATCAAGGTCTCTGCAAAGACCAATCTGACTTGTGCTGTTGCTTCTCTCTCTCGTCCATCCTACGCATTCCAACCTCAATTACCTGACTGAGTTGCTCAGGGAATTCTCACCAAGACTCCACTTTCTTGAATTTTCCAGGCACGTTCAGATGGGCCGGAATCATACTTCTCCCAAAAATCCCAAAATCCAGAATCCACAACGCAATCGTTCTTCAACTCACCCCACTCGAGTTCTTGGAGCGTGTGCCATGCAGGGCTCATTTCAGCCCACACAGTCATAAAGTTGCCTTTACTGAGCAAGCATTTCGTAATGACACGGTTGAACAGGTCCCACTGTGTTTCGAAGAAGCTGTGCGTGCGATCTGGATTCAACCAAATTGGGGGAGGTCTCTTTCTTTTGTGGCCGCCAATCTGGAGGTACAACTTGGAGACGGGAGGGAGCTTCTCACAGAACGTCCTCCCAACAGTGTGGGCAGATGGACATACGGCTACATACGATATAGACCGAAGCGTCTTGTGAAGGAATCGTTTGAGAGAAGCATCGGTGTCATCAAACAGCCGGTTGATCAATGTTGGATAATTATTCCTTGTAGATCCTGGCGGGAATGAATCAATCGAGTAGCCCTCGTTCAGTATCATCGAGTCCCAATCGCGAATGCTGAAGAGATCACAGTAGACACTGTTATCTTGACCGGATTGGTTCAATGAAGGAAGATGAGAGGGTAATTCCGTATGATAGGCACGTGTGGAGACGGAAAGCGAAAGCGCCCAGAAGGTACTTAGGGCCCTATCAGTCTCACCCAGGCAGAGACCACCACTTAAGAACGAAGAGAGGATCAGTGGAGAGCTGATCAGTGTAACGCGAGTGGGACTTAGCTTTTTAAAAAGCTGGTGCCACAGCCAGTTGTTATCCCATGGGGTCGTCAATCTGAACAAAGACTGAATCTGAGCCTCAACCTTTTCGGCTTCTTCCGGATACTGGTATGAGCATGACGCAGCACGGGCCATGAGTCGTTGCCGCATTTCTGGCATGACATAAAGACCCCATTGGGGCATCACACCGTGGTCCCAGGGTCGCACGTATTCCCGGCCGATGCGGACTTTTGGGAAGGGAATGATGATCGTGAGTGATTGAACGGCTCCCTCTAGGTTGTAAGTGTGGAGAAAAGATAGGAACCCAAAGCCATCGGTCCCATCATCCTCATTGTCTCCATCGTCTTCCTCATGACTGTCTTGATATTCGTCGTCGGGATCATCTTTTTGCGAATTGGGGGTCTTCGATGTGTCCTTGTAGAAAGGATGCAGACATTCGAAAGTCCAGATGACATGGCGATAGAGCAAAGGTAGAGCAGCGCGGCGCCAGTTCGTGTTGACGAGCGAAGCTTCTTTCAAAGCACAGGCTGAAGCCTTCGGCAAGCCAGGCACGAGGCTTCGGTAGAGGTCGGAAGGGTCTTGACGCAACTTCTCATCCCAATCAATGGGAGCCAGGTAGCTGAGAATGTGACAGAGCACTTCGGCGGGCACCTTGCTGAATGGAGACATGGCGAAGACAGAGCAGCTCGAGGAGGGTCTGTAAAAAGCAAACAGACTACTTAGGCAGACTTGTGAGCTCGACATCCAAGGTAGGGACAAGGGGGCGTGAAGGGCTACCCACAAATAGTAGATATCTTGGGAGCCGAACAGTAGCGATGTTGGACTTGTTCTCAAGAGGGATTCTGGATTCTGATCTCTTTTTGCGATGATTGATCTCCGAATTGGGGAGTGGAAGATTTCAAGAGTGAAGAAGAAGAAGACTGAATTGAGTACTTCTTCACTGTGTAGGAGGAAAGGGAGCAGCCCGAGAAGCTGGCGGCAGAAACCGGGCGGATGGGCAGGCATGAGGCCGCCCGAAAGCAAGCAACTGGCCGCCAGCTGACAAAGTGATGGTGAAGTCGTTGCTGCCAATTCCATCCTACCTTAAGGTATCTTTACCCTCCCTTTACCTTTACCTTACCTTGTCTTACCTCACACAACGCGTACGAGGCAGCTCGCTCCTTTCAAGGTTTTCACCCATCTTGCTCTCTCTCTCTCTCACCTGTGCGAGACCGCACACATGCATTGGATATCTCCTCACGACTAACCATTGGCTTCCGCTTCCAGCATCAATAATCAGCTCTTCGCTTCCTCCGACGAGATGCCCGCGAGTGTACGCGGCAGTCTTCCGACGCCCCAGCCACTAGATCCAGGCGACCTCGCCCAGCGCGATGACTCTACCCGCATCGACAGGCTGTGGGCGGAGTATACCCAGGGGCTGCACGCTTCCGCCTTTGCGGATTTTGACACGACCATTGACCTGGTCGACTCTTCGGACATTGGCGTCCGCAAGATCCTCGGCGCCGCCAACGAGATTGCCAGCGTTGAGGTCTGGAGGCTGTCCAACTTTGTGGATTTGAACTTCATGGGATATTCGGTCGAGGAGAGGTGCTTTGTCTTCCGCGGCGAGTCCAGGCTGTTCAACTGCTTCCTGTCTTTCATGGACAAAGCCGTCGACAGCCGGCGCGTTCAAGCAACGTGCAAAAGCCTCGCAGATGTCAGGCTCGCTTGCGGCGGGGTCCCTCCAGGCCTCACGTACGACCAATTTGTCGGCCACGTCGAGATCATTGAGTATGCCATGTGGCTGGCAGATCCCGAGAGCGAACCAGGTAAGTTGACCGCTTTTGAGGTGCACAAAAAAAAGCCTGCCAAGAAGATCACTGATGGGCACGCAGAGAACCGGATTCTATCCGAGCCGTCGCTTGTTGCTGACAGTATTGTCTCTTCCGAGCCTACCCTCACAACCTCGACACTGCAGAATGAAGAACCCGAAAAGGAAGAAGGGCGATACTCTTTCCGCAGCAGAAACCTCCGTCGCCGGCCTCCACCAAGTTCGCCAAAGACAACATCTACGGAGAAGACAACATCTGCGGAGCAGACAGCATCTGTGGAGAAGACAACATCCATCAAAGAGAGGCTCCGCCCCATCAAGTGTACGATCCCCGACAAACAAATAACCCTCGTTAAGCGGATTCGCTCTAACGCTAATCAAACCGCTAAAACTAACCTGAGGAGCAGTCTCAGCCGAAGGAGATAAATCCTGGAAGCTTACCTATTACTCCATTTATTGGATTAGGAACGACATACCTCCAAGGCGATCAGGGTACATAACCGAGTGAACACCTGCTGCCTTCGATGTCAGACGTGGGATTTTATGGGTCTGTATTGTTGAGTTGCAAGCAGGGAGCGTGAAGAGAGAGTTTGTAGGATAGATCAAAGACGCTTTTGGCTCGTCTTTCATTATAGCTTGTATTAAATTAAGTATGCCTGAGTACCTATAGATGCATAATGCTGAGCTTGAGCTTTGTTTCCGCTTCATTAAAACCATGACACAACAGTTCGTTAAACCGTGATGATGCAGTGCTTCCCTCAATAGTTTAGCCCCTCGCACTCTTTACAGACCGCAGTTTCGGACGGGGACCTGGGTGGCCTGGGCGTCGATGCGGCCGAGCTGGGAGGCCTGGTTGTTGGTGAGGTCGTTCATGGCGGCCAGGGCGATGTTGAAGCCGGCACCGGCGTGGTCAACGGCAAGGACGTGGATGGACTTGTTGCGGAAGGTCAGCCTCCAGCAAGTGCCGCACTGAGCCGAGTTCCAGCCAGCGATGGCCTGGGCGCCGCCGATGTAGGGGAACCGGGGGACGTTGCCCTGGGTCTGCCAGCCGTAGCGGGTGATGAGGCCGTTGGCGCCGTCGGAGCAGGAGACGGAGGTTAGGGAGCGGCCGCGGTTGTCATAGCCGGTGTCGTAGGAGACTGCAAAGCACGAGATGTGAGTATCACTGTCCACTGGTATCCGATAGTCTTGGCTGCTTACCAGTCACGGCAGAGACGGCGGTGGCCAAAGTGGCAAGGCTGAAGAGGTTGGACAGCTGCATGTTTGCGGTGGTGAAGAAGGAGGTTGTGAGAAATTGGAAGAGGAGCCCGTGAATGAATTGATGAAGATGGAGTTGAATTGGGATACAGAATCTTTGTTCAACTTGCTTCCTCAAGTGCCTTCTTATACTTCTCACATCATCCACCATGCGTAGGAAGTCTTAACAAGCGGTCACTATTGGCTCCGCACTTTCCGGACCTATGCCGTTTGCTAGGCGGCGGGGCTCTGCCAACGGTTCACGAATGTCTCTTAGTGTCATGGTCCGCGACCGACCGCCCATCATGACGTTGTGTTCTTCGTGTTCACGAATAGCGTCGTAGCGAAGCAGACGAACAATGCGTACCTTGTCGCCACGGGAGGTGCCGCGAACCGGGGTAGGGGGGTTGGAGTGAGTGGATCGCGGCCTCGGCACATTCTGGCCATGGAGAAAATGTTCCATCGCATCGCAGGGCTGTGAGTCGTGCGGGACACCATGATGGCCCCGGCGGAGTGAAGTGGGCTCTCCTCGTATTTTTTTTTCTTTGGCAGCCTGTGTTTTGTTTCTTGCACCCTGCAGCTTGTGTCTCGTCCAGTGAAATGCTGGAGATCGGCAGGGCTGGGATGACACTGCAGCGGACGACCACGGACAGGGAATGCCTTCGTTACGGCCGGCCCGTCGCTTATAGAGGCAGCTAATGCATCATAGCTGTAAGTATTTGCATTGTGAAGCGTGCACGCCGTTCCGGTGACTTCTGGTGGTAGTAATGGCAATCCCCGTATCGCAAAAAGGCGCGAAGCGAGGCTCGCACAGCGTGCATCAGATGCCGCAGGTACCCAGCATTCCCAAACCGTAGCGCTGGCGAGGGACTGGGCCGCTGCAGGAAGCAATTGAATACGAGCCTGGGCCCGAGATCAGCTGGTGACAACGCTGAGCCCCGTGAGTCCTAGCCGCATGATCATCGTCAGACTAAGGAGAATTTAGAAGGCAGGGCACGCCGAGAGAAATAGACGCAGATGGGTGCGCCGGAGAGCCTGAAGGGCCGTTGCTGCGTCCGGTTGGGTCTAGAACTGTTGCATCGTATCGGGCTTCGGATGTAAACGAAGCTATTGGTTCCGAATGGAGAACGGCAGATGCAACGGTTGGCTTGCCAGAAATAGAAATAAGAAAACAAGATTTGGAGCTAAGGTGGAATCAAATTATTCACAACCAAGTCAGAGCCAGGAATCCATGGGCTACCCTATACTGTGTAGTAGAACCACAGGTTCTCCCAGCAGAGCTTGCAATGGACAACCCCACCACTGCTAACTGCTCCCCGCCGTACCTGAACTGACGACCTAACGTTACCCCTCCACACTCCGGTCATCGGGGCTAGAGGGAGCCACAAACTTCTCGCCGGAGCTACACGATCGGTCGTTCGACAACCGAGTCAATTGCGGAACACGACCTTTGCAGGGTGCACTTCCAGAACCCCAGAATCCGACATCCGAACCGTCTCCCGGCGCGTGGCTCCCTACTGTTTCAACTACAGTCATGGAATCATTCGTCATCAAAGCGCCCTGCTCCAGCGCCAACATTGGCCCGGGCTTCGATGTCATCGGCCTCGCGCTGTCCGTCTACCTCGAGCTGCACGTCACCATCGACCGCACCAAGAAGTCTTCCGACCACCCCATCAACTGCAGGGTGACGTATGAGGGCCAGGGCGAGGCCGGCGGCGACATCAGCCTCGACCCCCGCGACAATCTCATCACCCGCGTCGCCCTTTACGTTCTGCGCTGCCACGACCAGCGCGAGTTCCCCGTCGAGACCCATGTCCACATCAAGAACCCAATTCCCCTCGGCCGTGGCCTGGGAAGCTCGGGCGCGGCCGTCGTGGCCGGCGTCATGCTGGGCAAGGAGGTCGGTGGGCTGAAGGACCTCGACAACGACAGGCTGTTTGATTATTGCCTGATGATCGGTATGCGGATGAAAGCTTTGGGGAAGGAAGTTTGCGGGATTGAAATTGACAAATGGACCTTGCAGAGCGACATCCCGACAACGTCGGCGCAACGCTGTTCGGAGGTTTCGTCGGAACCTACCTGAAGCCACTTGCACCTGAGGACGTTGCGCGAACCGAAATCCCCTTGAGCGAGGTTCTGCCCGCACCGGCCGGCGGCGCAGATACCGGAGAGAAGCCTCCCAAGCCGCCGCACGGCATCGGACACCATATCAAGTTCCACTGGGCGAAGGAGATCAAGGCTGTCGCCATTATTCCCGATTTCGTCGTTCCCACCCATGAGGCGCGCGCAGTGCTTCCCGAGAAGTACTCGCGCCCCGACGTGGTAAGTCTTGAAATACTAGGAAATTGACGCGGCCCCCTTGCAGTGGGCTGACAGAACTCTGCAGACATTTAACATGCAACGAATTGCGCTGCTACCCGTAGCGCTGGGCCAGTCGCCGCCCGACCCCGAACTCATCCACCTGGCCATGCAGGACAAGATCCACCAACCCTATCGCCAAACACTCATTCCCGGACTGACCGAGATTGTCGAGTCGATGTCGCCCAAGACGCAGGAGGGCTTCCTCGGCGTGTGCCTGTCCGGCGCGGGCCCCACGATCCTGGCGCTGGCCACGAGCAACTTTGAGGAGATTGCCAACAGCATCATTGCGAAGCTGAAGCAGTTCAACGAGAAGAAGGACCTGGAGTGCCAATGGAAGGTGCTGGAGCCGGCGGGAGGCACCCAGGTTATCCGATGAGCATAGCTGTGACTGATTAAGTCCGAGGGCTCTGGTCTTGTCGCAGCTGATTAGAATCAATGGGCTATACTGCCCACCAAACACCTTACTCATAGTCCAAACCGTCAGTGGAAAGTGCCTAGCCGTTACATAGCCGATAGTACGGACCGTACCTGGCGATGGCATGGGCTGCCGCAAGTGTGAGAATCACCAGTCTACCGGCCACTGGTCGTCAGATCATAGAAAATAAAAACTGAAAATTCTTGATCCAATTGCACCTAGCGAGCTCACGTACAATTATCACGACCCTAATGAATGGTGTGACGTTGCAGTCCGAAAATGACGACCCCTCACAATATGGCACTTTCCTACGTATATGCCAAAACGCCTGCGCAGCTAATCCCCTTCACTGACGGGGCACCTGAAGTCGATGTTTATGTTTACTTTACAAACACAAGACTCTCTCTTTACAGCTCTTTTTTATACGGAGCCGACGCCGCTCTTGGATGTCTTGCAAGCGCATGGCAATCCTGGAGTCGTTCGCGATAGGATGCAAATGTCCTAAATAGAAGGAGGCCACCAGACGAGAGTAACCAATAGCGACCTGTCCCCCCTCATTTGAGCAAATTGATGTCACGTTTATGATACGCCTCTGTAGAGAAGCATCCCAAGGCATTTTGACCAACCCCAAGCTATCCAAGACGCGCCGACTGTTGCCGCGTATCTCCACATGTGCAGTCAAGTCCTTACGCCAGCCCTTTGACGAGCTAGCCGACTGCATTCCTGATGGAGCTGCTCTGTTTACCTGCCGATCCTTCAAGGCCCTTGGAACAAGTATCACTTGCCGGCGTTGAGGATTGGGATGGCGGCGTCTTTCGGCTTTATGCCACGAGAAGTGGAAAGGAACACCTCATCCCAACGCTACTGCAAAGTAGAACTGGATGCTTATCTGGTGATGGGAGTCATGTTACTTCTTTGCATAATCTACCAGAACACACCTCGATTAAGGACGAATTGAAATCATTCGTTCTGACATGGCTTTTTTTTGGGCTATGGGCGGAGTTCCTTGGTTTCAATCACGTCGACAATGGCACACAACCGATTCCGGTATTGGCTTTCGATGTCGGCGAGGAATTGGCCCGGCTTCAGAGAACGTGCCGCAGGACAGATGGTCAGGTTCAATATCTTGACAATACCAGGGTCAGAGAGACCATTGGGGTTATCCAGAATCGTCTGCGATGGGACCCAAACCTAGCAAGCCGAGCAAAATATCCTTTCCAATGTCTCCGACTAGCCCACGAGTTCCTCATGTGGAGGAGGAATTTTATCGACGAAGTCATACACCAAACCGTTACAGCTCTAGGAGAGACATTGTCGCGAACTTTGATGCGCGCCATGGAAGTCGCTTCTATCGACGCAGATCACGCTTCCGATGCAATTAGCATACCCTGGCAGTTATCATTGATGAGAAGCGGTGGTGACATGGAGACAATACTTCTCCATGAAGGCTGGTGTCCATCGGAGATCATGCGACTCTGCAACCTAACGTTCTTTGGCGTCTCGACGCTGCATTACCTGACCCTGCTGAAAAAGGCAAACCCTGACCTGGATCATACCCTGTGCACGCAGCATGTGTGCAGAGTCGCACAGATGGCCGTCGAGAGTTACAAGCCAGCTCATGTGCAATTCGATTGCGCTTGCGACAATATCGATGTCGACATCTCATCTATATGTAGGATTCTGAATGACGAGGGTTCTTTCCCAGTACTACGCTTTGATCGACCCATGGGCATGGAATCTGCCATGAGCGTTACTGTCGAGCCTTATGACCCTGACGTGCCTTACGTGGCCCTCTCACATGTAGGGAGAATGATCAACAGTGCTCATGTGCAAAGCCACTAAACTACAGTATTGTAGGTCTGGTCCGATGGCCTAGGAAATTGGGATCGGAACACATTGCCGAAATGTCAAATAGCCAGGCTTTCCCGCCTGATTGCAAGACTAGAAGTTGGTACCCGAACAGAAGAAGAAGCTTGTCAGCCCTACGTCTATAGGTTTTGGATTGATACTCTCTGCTGTCCCGTAGAGAAAACGAGCAAAATCACCGCCTTGGACAGAATGGCCTTCGTCTATCGCAACGCTGCATATGTTCTAGTCCTAGACCGGTCTTTAACCCCCTACAGCGCTGCGACAACGGATCCGGCAGAGTTGCTCCTTAGGATTTTCGCCATGTCACCATGGATCAGACGGCTGTGGACCCTACAAGGTTGGTCGAGAATGGCCCCCTTTTGAGGTATGCTCCCGAATAACTAGAAGCTGTGGCATAGAAGCAGCTTTGGCACAAAGCTTGTACATCCAGTTCAGTGACAGAGCCATCGGCATCACCAACCTCCTCCAAGCACTACGTGCTGTTGCGAAGAAAGACCCTAGATTTGATCTTTTAAGTAACTCCATGATGTTCCATGTTCGTGGATCGCCACAAAGCGGGCTCCTTTCCCCTTAGTATTTGTGCCGGTATGCTGTTTCTGACGCTTCCTCCTTGTAGGTGAGACGTCTGCGGACATTCGATTCTCGACATCAGCAGGAGGGCGAGTTTCGATGGGAACAAGCAACACTCGATCAGCTCCATGATACTACGAATCATCGCGCCGTTTCCGTGCCCTCTGACGAGCCTCTATGCCTTGCAACTCTAATGGATCTGGACGCGGGCTATGTTGCCAAAGAGCAAGACCCCGAGAGACGCATGGCGCGCTTTTGGCAACTGATAGCCGCCAAGGACGGAGGCATCACATCTCAGATTCTGTTCTGGTCCGGCCAGTGTCTAGGCGTGTCTGGCTGGAGGTGGGCGCCGGCAAGCCTCCTCGCCTCATCTGACAAGGACGACGAAGGAGATCACCATAAATGGCTAAATCTTAAGAGAAATTGGCAAACCCCGATACTGTACTCATCTCTTGGCACCCCGACTGCACTGGGGTTGAAGGTGATGCTGCCAGGTTATCGCCTTGTAGCGCAGCCACGGAAGAACGGCCTTCCGCTGGGGCTGGGGCTGGATCTCGGTGAAATGACTATTCACTTATTGCTGTTCCGGGACAAGTCGACTCGTCAATGGTATTGTTTGTCGGACTGTTTCACGACCTTGTCTCGGGACTGGCGTAAAGCAAAATTGCAAGCATATGTCAGCAGAGTATCCTCGAGCATGCGCAATTTGTCCATGGCGACAAATTGTGCTTTACTCATTAATCCTCGCAATGGTACGACGTGGATGGGGACATCATTCCTAGTGCAGATGGAGGCATTGACTGAACCCGAAGCGGACTCATTGGGCTCGGGCTCGGGCTCAGGCTCGGGTTTAGGGACTGAATCTTCACACATTTTCGCCCTGAAGGCTCGGCGGCAGATGATGACAATGATAAATCCAGTCAACGAGCATGAACAAGGACTGCTGGATCTTCTTCAGGGGCTGGCGGACGCGGTGGTGGCCGACTGCTCGGCAGAGGACCTACAGGAGATGAGGGAAGGGAAGGGGCTGGCTGGCGATGCGGTTCCTGGGCACATTCAAACCAAGATGAGAGATGCCATGGCTGGGGCACTGGAGACTCACGGAGAGTCTGGTCTACGTCAGCTCATAGAGGACATGACGGACATCGATGATGAAGAGCACTATTGGAAGATGCTGGCCTGGTACTTCTCATATGATATAATAGCGGAGCCGTTGCCAGACGACCAGGTCTGGTTCGTGGAGTAATAGCAAGGCGAGGCCAGCGCGAGGGAAGAGTAGGTTGTCCGAGTATACGAGGCAAATTGGGCAAAGCCGTTCTGGAGAGTTGTTTGAGTAGGTGCAAATGCCCAGAGCATTCACAACTTATGCGTGTCTCACTGTAAATTGCAGATGCTACGCATCCTGATGTGATGTGCTCATTGGTTCCGCAAGGGTAGTAAAGCAACGGAGCGTCCCGAGGTGCTTCCACCAAGCTAGCAGGGTTTCCACCAGGACAAAAGTTGGTCCCTGCGTTTGTGCATTTGCCCGTTGGGGCAATTTGCGTCCCGAGTCCGTTCCGGAACTGCCGAGGACTTGTCGCCGGGCTATTTGGTCCTGCTCCGTGGGTAGACTACGAGATATGTGGGGATGGCTCCGGCGCAAGGCGTTGGGGGCCTCGGCACGGCAGAAGGGTACATGTTCCGGATGTTGTACTCGGTCGCCTCAGCAAAGGCGTGGGACGTATTGATGACGAGCCTGCTCTACGTACCCATGATGGCAGTAATGGCCCTGCTATTATTGGATGAGAAACGGACGATGAAATAAAATGCTGACTCAGTTGCACCTTAAATTCTAGATTAAATTGTGAGGATGCAAAGTTGCCTCGGCTCGTGGAGGCATATGGATGACGACTTTTTTCGGACTTTTGCCCAGATAGGCAATATTATGGAAGTGAAAACAGCGACCATTGCCTCTTCGCCGAACCAAGGCGGCCTCTCATTGGCCACTACGGCGGACGTGCCCCTGGGGCCCTGGGGACCTGATAAAAAGATCGGTGGATGCGCGATCGAATCCCTGGACATTGATGATTTGACTTTCTCCCCGACCGTTTCGCCCATTCATTCTTTTCTCCATTCTTTTCTGATTGATAAGAGCCCAACCTCGCCGATCGTCGACGACGAGTTGACGCTACCACCGCAAACCACATGCTTTCGCAGCAGCAGATCTGTTCCGCCGCCACCTTTCTCTGCTACCTACGTGTGATCCCGCTCTGGATCGTCGCCGTGCTGGGGCTGGCGTTACTATCTGCCCGAGCTTACTTTATCGCCGCGACGCCCGCCAAGGAGCCGGGGCCTCGACGGAACACGGACCAGAGGAAGCTGGGCCACAGGGATTGATCCCTCGTTTTAAGCGCAACCGATCCCCCCCCTCCGCGCGAGGCGCTTTTTCCATCATGGCCTCAGCCGCCGGTAAGATGAGCGTCCTCTCTGTTCTTGCGCCCGTCGCCGTGGGCTCGGCCGGTTACGCTGCGTGGCGCCTGGACTGGCAGACGGCGCTGCGTGCGTTCCTGACCGGGCCGGGCCGCACCTCGCGCATCATCCTTCTGCTGTTTGTCGTTTTCAACTGGAAGAACTTGCCTTTTGCCTGGACGGTACGTTGCTGATTGAACAAGTTTTCTTGCGCCGGATGGAATTCTGGCAAGGCTGACAGAGTCCGAACAGTATCGCGTCCTCTACACAATCCTCTATCACACAACGTTGCGAAAGTCGCCTCAACTCACCCCCAAGGCCCTCTTCAAGCCCATGATCTCGCAGACCAAGGCGCCGCTACTCGAAATCGACTACAACCTGCACAAGTCCAACTCGACCTACTTCGCCGACCTCGACGTGTCGCGCAGCCACCTGGTCACGTACCTGATCCGCCCGAGCCTGCGCAAGGTGGCCGAGAACCACAAGACGCGGCTGGTGCTGGACCCGGCGGGCAAGCCGCTCAAGGGGTCGCTGACGGTCGCGCTGGGCGCCGTCGAGTGCAGCTTCAAGCGGGAGATTGCGGGCTTCCGGCCCTACGAGATGTGGAGCCGCGTGCTGAGCTGGGACCGCAAGTGGCTCTTCATCGTGACGCACTTTGTCCCGCGCGGCGCCGCCCGCCCGACGTCGTGGATGGACCCGCGGTGCGCGCGCGAGCGGACGAGGGGCCCCGGCGACGCCGCCGGCGGCTGGGACAAGAAGATCTACGCCTCGGCCGTCAGCAAGTACGTCTTCAAGGTCGGCCGCTTCACCGTGCACCCGGCCATCGTGCTGGGCGCCTCGGGCCTGCTGCCGGAGCGGCCGGGCGGCTGGACGAGCGGCGACAACCAGCTCGGCGAGGAGGGCGCCGACGTCGCCGACGTCAACCTGGCCGTCGACGGCGAGTGGGACTGGCGCCGCGTCGAGGCTCAGCGCCGCAAGGGCATGGAGATTGCGTCGCACTTCCACGCGCTGGACGCCCTGGTCGACGAGTTCGACGGCGGCAATTACGGTGCGCTCGGTCGTTTTGGACCCGGCTAAGCAATTACTTAATGGGACCGCTTGTCCAATCAAAGCCAGGCTTCACTTCATTGTATTAATTTGTTGGGAGAGAGTATTCGGTGTCACGGATTGCGGTGGTACATTCCGATTTTGCGCTTCAGAAAGCCCTTTCTCATTGTTGCCATCATAGACAGACACGCTTATAGACGAGTAGATGTTGATACATGCGCGTCGCATCATGAAAAAATACAAGCATATCATCCTTTTGCAACCACCAAGAACGATTCCGTGAGCCCTTTGCAGGGACATGAATAGTTGGTCTGAGCATCCGCCGTTGGAATTCACGAGGTACGCCGCGTGGTGTGAATCCACGAAACCCGATCCTTTTGACTCCGTGCCTTTCCCCCCCCCGATCCAATCCTTCCATTGCTCCTTATTTCGTGCAGACCCCATTTCTTTTTCTTTTTTTTTGGTTCAGCTTGGTACGGATACAGTGTGGTATAGTTTGGTGTGGTGTGGTGTGGTGTGGTTTGATGTGATTTGTCGAATTGACAATGTTGGAGCAGGGAAATGCCAATAGCTCTCTGTAAGGTGACAGCACGGACGTTTATAGAACGGCTGCGACGACGGCAATGGCAGCTGCACCGCTCCATGCAGCACTCAGGCTGCGAGCAGCTGCAGCGGGAACATTGGTGTTTGCCGGGGCGGGAGCTGTGCTGGCGGCGTCACCAGGAACTGATGGGTTCGCCCCATTCTTCGCAGCGACTTCAACGCAAATGGCAGAGAATGTTTCGGCCACCTCTGAGGAGTTGTGTCAGTACATGATCAGAGCGATGTCCAATGTGGTGATGTAAGGGACGAAGAAGAATTTGGAAAGGGTTGTCTCACTGCCAATGTCGCCCAGCTGACAGCCTGCATTTACCAAGCACGGCGAGACGGTCGCCGTGATGGCCTCGAGCTTGGAACACTGGCACTCGTAATCGACGACGCTGCAGTTGTGCTCCCCGGCTCCCTCAACGAGGCACTTGGGGGAGCATGCCGGTAGTTGCTGGAGGAGCTGGGCGATGTCGGCGGCCAGCGTGAGGGCGGCGAAAACAGGTAAGACGAGGGCGGGCTTCATCGTGAGTCGGCAGTGACCGGGGGTCCTCGATATGTTCAACGACTTGGTCCTCAACGACCGACAAGATTGTCGAGTTTGTCCCTCTGGTTTGATGGTCACATAGAGATGATGACCGGCGCACAGAGTGGAAAAAAAGAAATAGGCTGGTCAGGTTCTCCAAGAGGCTGTGTCACAATCCGGTAGGGTAAGCAGGAAAAGAGAGCAGGGCACACAGGTTCTATAAGTTAAGTGAAGGGCGAGGGAATCGGTAGGGTAAGGTAGAAGCCCACGGCAGAAAATGCTACCCCAGGCGAGCAAGGATGGGCCAGCCGTGGCGGAATCTCGCTCGTTCCTTTCAGCTTACGCTCGCTCGCTTCAGGCAGTCATGCAATATAACATATAGTACCAAGAGCCCAAAGACGCCGAGAAGGGGGCGGCTTTGACGAGATTATATTGGAACGGCGACAAAAGAGAGAGAGAACCAGGGGAGGGACCGTCCAAGGGGGGTTGGGCGACTTGCACGGCATCACAAAACCAACAGCTTGCTTCATTTCTTGCCTAGGGCGTCACTTCTTGTCCCTGACGCATCGGACTACGTTACCGACGCTCTGGGTGTTATTTCACTCGTTTAAAGCAAATGACGAATTGCCGAATCAAGAGGTCCTGCAGTGGAAGGGAGGGGGAGGGGGGGGGGGGCGTCTAGAACGGCGCCTCGACATTTTGAACCTGTAGGATTGGCGGAAAACAGATACGCGTTGGACCAACGGGGAGACAGCGTGCGTGAAGATGTGTGCTTGGGTGAGAAGACGGTCCAAGC
>PXOD01000062.1:0-24955 GCA_003012165.1 Paramyrothecium roridum | reverse complement strand
CCCCCCCCCCCCCCAAAGGGATAAACTGTCTTAGATTTGCGAGGGAGCGGCATCCAGAGACATGTGCTCAATGTCGCCAACGTACGCTAGCTGAGACCATACCCTCCAGTGCAAGATTCCCAGATGAGCGAGGCGTGTGGCCATGTCTTCGATGCCGCCTTCTTCTTGGGCATCTCGCAGTGATGTGTCACCATCCCTGTCCCGCCCTGAGTGGCTGCTGGGCTGCACACGGCCTCCCGTCGCGACCGAGAAGAGAGCCACGCCGGAAAGTGCCTTGAAATCACGTACCCGGTTGCCAAGATCGGTCATCAGTCGGTTGTGGAAGTTCTGCTCGGCCTCTTGGTACATGTTGGAAGTCATGTCACAGATATTCGCCGTGAGCTTCTCCTCGAATATTGAAAGCATTTCCGATGGGGCGTTGGTGAAGCGGAAGATCTGCAACGCCACCGACGGTGCCATGGCTTCCCAACGAGCGGTCTGCTTCGCGGCTGGTGGCGCCGACTGCATCAGGGCTACCAACGAGTTGTAGACATTGCGTGCCTTGGTCTTTGACTCGGTTTGGTCAGGAGCCACGTAAGATGGAAGCACCAGGGAAGACCTGGGGGAAGAACACTGTGAACCAGCAGAACTGAAAACCAAGCTTGACGGTCGTGACGTAGCAGGGGGCGTGTTGAAATTGAACTCGCCCATTGTACTTGACGCATCATCGTCAACTGCCTGGCCGCCAAATATGGGTAGTGTGTTGAAACGTCCCAGTCGCTCCAGGTCCTCGTACATTCGCATGCAGATATCCAGGTTCACGGCATCCACGGCATCTGACCGCAGCTTGGTGATTCTCTCCTCGTCGAAGAGGAAAGTGCTGGGCAACTGCTTCTTAGCGTACGAGGGCAGAATGAGCCTTGAAACCGCCTCGAAGAATACCCCCATATCGCCAAAGGACTGCGAAGCGTGCCCAACGCTGCCGCCGTATCGCAAGTCTGCTTCTCGATACCATTGCATAGCTGCGCTAATGTCCAGCTTCCGCGATTGAATCTTCTTGTAGAAGAACTTTTGCTCGAAGTGTGTGGTATCTTCGATAAGAACGGGTCGCAGGCATCGAATCTGATGGTTCGCCACATCTAGCTTCATAGCCTCCAGGACGCTCAAGAGGCTGCGCATACCCGTGACGAGCATGTCCATATCCCCCTGACGATTGCCAGTACTTAGCTGGTTGTACATGGTATCAACCCACTCATCGCGCATTGGCGCACAGTGAGACTTGAGAACTCGGGAGAGCCATGATGCCAGCTTCTCCAGATCCGCGATACCCTTATGGAATTGTTGCATGAGGAGTTCAACGTTGAGACCCTCTTCCAGAAATTGGCGGTCGCGCTGAGGCACCAGTGTCTGAATGATGTCCTTGACAGCCTTGAGAAGTAAAGGTAGGCTCCAGTCGTCACTCTCCCCATGTTTTTCGTAGAAACTGGGTCGATCTGTAACGAACTCGATCAGGTCCGCCTTCAAGGTGTTCCAGAAAAGGTTGGCCTTGTCTTGCTTTCTCCGTCCCTTCTCACCATCCAAATTAGGTCGAAAGTGCAATTCAGGGTCGAAGTTAATGTCGTGTCGAAGCTTCGGGTTGTGGAGAATCTTGGACACATCAAGTTCACTCAAAGTGGCTCTTGTCACAGGCGGTTCAACAGGTCGATGTTGGGGAGCCACGAAAGGCGAGTTGTGTGGTTCTGGTACTGACTCGGTGGCCGGTGTGGAAGCTGCTGAAGAGCTGTGAGAAGGTTGTCGTGACAGGGTAGTCGGCCCAGAAGCGGCGGCTCTCGCTGCTGGTTCGCATTGCCTGGGTGACTCCTGTGATGGTTGGGTGGTCTTTAATTCTTCATCATGAGTCGGCTCCTGAATCTGAGCCTCCGCCTCCGGGCAGGCCTCGCTCTCGCCGGCGGCACGCGATGTAGAAGTAGACAGGCTCCTTCGCGATCGCTCGATCGATCCTCCACTGCCTTGGTCGGGCATCATTTTGCCTATATGTGTTGGACGCAAAGTCTTCAGGGTCGATCCCCTATTGGCGGTGAGAACAGGTGCTCGGGAATGACGATAATGTGCCGGTGCCGAACCGCAGCCCTCTTCTCGAAGCCCAATGTTTTTTTATTTATTTTTATTTCTTTGGCTGTACTGCAAGCAACGTTAGCAGAGTTAAATGAGAAATTCCTCAACGTTGTTAAGAGTCATCTCTTGAAGATGCAGTAGTGACAATCCACAAAACGAAGGCATGTGCAGAGTCAGCCGCCCAACGGGGTTCTTGTACACCGCCATGGCGGCGACTGACCGATGAGAGTCCGAATGGTAGGGTGGTGCAGAGGAGGCCAATATATGCAGGGGAGCGTGGCAGTTTGCCGTGCTTACAGGGTGTAACACAACGCGCGCGGTGCAGTAATGTGACGGTGATCCCGGGGAGCGCAGTCGTCGGCGTCTCAGCGGAAGGCGTCTTGTATGTCGAGCGGTCTGCAGAGTGCGATTATCGTGGTGAAAGCGCAACCCAATGTAACAGATGGTCCAAGCAAAAAGCGGTTGAAGGACGAAGAGCGGATAGGAAGGCGCCTAACGTCTCGAGGAAGAAAGGATAAGAGTATTATGCGGTGAAACGTTTATATGTAGGTATCGCCCGGGGCCAAGGAGTGGCAGGTTACGAAAGAGAGGCGTGAGGAAAGTTTGATGTTCCACTACGCCCTACTGACAAGGAAAGAGAATGAGAGTGAGAGTTGAGCCTTCAAACAGGAAGACCAACAAAAGAGGGTATCCGCCGGACAAGAATGGAATAAAAGAGGAAGAAGTTCAAGGTCAAGGAAGGGAAAGGGAATAAAGGGAAGAAGGGCAGAGCGGCGGAAGAAGAAGGAAAAGGAGTCTGAGCGACCCCCCGGGTGTAAGGCAAGGCAAGGCAAGGCATGGATATGGTAAGGTATGGTATGGTATGGGAGGGTCAGGTACCTCGTCTCCAGACTAGCAGTATCAAATGACTTGGTGTGGTGTGTGGCACGAGTTGGGGAAACCGAAAGGTATACCGTATTAGCGAAGCAAAGCATAGTACAGTACCGTAGTGAGTAGACTACCTGGTGTCGGGTACGGGGGAGGTACCCCTGGCGCGCGGCGTACCCTAGGTACTAGTAATGCAGTAGTGTCGGGTTGGAGGGTCCAGTCCAGCAGGCCGGCCTCACAGGATGGGACCCTTGGGAACCTTTTGGGTGGTGACCCTTTTCGGGGTGGAGGCGAGAGTCCATGTACCTTATCTGAGCGTGTGTGGGTGCAAGCACAGGGTCGGTCAGTGAGGCACGAGCACCACGCACGGGCTTGGGGACAGGGAGACGGAGCAGAGTGGAAATGGGGGTCTCTCTTCCGCTCGGTACACTGATGCGACTAGCTGCTTTGGCCACTGGCGACCATACGGAACAGTGCAGCACCAAGTCGTCGATGGGTCCCCTTCCCTTCCGTGAGTCGCTGTTTGTACCTCGGTGGAGTACAGGATCTGGGCTTGGGGGGCTTTTCTTAGGCAGTTCTCAGCATCTCCCACGAGCACGGAGTAGCACAAGACGGGAAAGGTGCTGGCGCCGAGACCGGGTCCGCCAAAGTAGCGTCAGGTACCTTGTGTCCCTTTCGTCCTTTGTTCTTCTGGAACTTGACTGGACTTGAAGGCGGCCTCACCTTCGCCTCAAAGTGGGCGAAGCACGCGAGGGCTTGGCGCCAGGGCAAGTTGTTTCCCGACGGTGCAGCACGTACGTATGCGTGTTCATTCAAGGAGACACTCTGCTCTAGTGCCCAAGAGCGTTCCATGTCGAGGTGCCCATTCCGAAGTTCCGAAGGCCATTTTGTTCCGGCTTCATAGCTCCTCTCTGCCTACCATACCTCACCGTTCACCTTGGGGTCAGATAAGGCACCATGAGGCGGACTGAAACCCTAGGTAAGGTATGCATTAGGTATACCGCAACACACCGTGTCCTTGAACAAGCGGAAATGGAGGATGCTGACGGATAAGAGACCCAGATCATATCCGGCAATATACCTGGATTTATTACTGAGGCATCGTAATCTCAGCGTGCAGGACGAAAAGAACCCGAGGTCGAGTCCGGGCCGGCGTTGCAGGTACATTCGGCATGTATTTGCACATTATGGGTGCATGCGCCTCCTCCCTCCTCCCTCGTCCTCCTCCATCCTCCCATGGCGATACGCCGGCTGCTAATAAAGGAGGGTAAGTGCGCTAGGTACTTGCACCCAGGCTCCCGGAGACGCTGGCTTGGCGGTACCCCTCCAGAGTAAGGTAGGATCTCCCTCGTCCCTCTCACGTCGACGCGGGAGATGGAGCCGGAGCTGGCATGAGTGACTGCCCTTGCATTATCGCTTGGCTGCAACTCCAGGGGTGCCCAATGCAGCACCGCTGATCTAGAAGCGGACCAGAAGCCAGGCATAAGGCACGAGCCAGAAGCCTGCTCCACACCCCCGTCAACCCTTTTTATTTGTTATGTCGACAGAGGGCGTGTGTCCCGCATCAATCAATCAATCAATCAATCAAAATCGGCTCCCAGACAGAATCGAGCAAACCAACCCAACCCAAAACATCCATCCATGCCGCTCATTGGTAAGCTACGGTACGGTACGGTACGATACATCCTTAGTTGGCCGATGCGTCCCTGGATTGGAGGAGCAGCCGATGGCGCCGAGCGCACCTCAAAGCCCATGGCCATGGCAGCCACCCAACAAGTAATAATAATAAATAATAATAATGGCCCTCTCCAACACCTCGGGTAGGGTGGTGCGTAGCCTTGTGCCTGACTCTGGAATCCTTGGCAGCCAGCGATTTATGCTGTCCTCGCTGTGAGACTGTCCACACACCAACCCCTAATCAAACGCCTTGGACGTGCCCTACATCGGAGGCATAGCGACCTACCTTAGGCACTTCACCTTTGACCCAAAGGTGGGATCATCCTCGCATGGCTGATGACATGATTCATTCACCCATCCATGCGACTGTCATCGGCACGCCTTCCTCAAGGCTCGTGGCCACCACTGCATTGCGCCAGCGATGGACATCGTTAGTTTCCCTTTCGGGGATGATCGCTACTTTCTTTTTGATCACCAATGTCCCACAACCAAGGTACCTTGCCTTCTTACAGGATGACAACCAACAAGACATTCGCTGCAGTTACTCTGACTGCTTCTTACTTCCAGAGCAGGCCCGTTTTCTCGGCCGGGTAAGCCGCACTGTAGGTTGGAGCGCGCAGCCCGAGAGACGGGCACAAAACCTTCTTGCGCCACAACCCGACAACTATCGCCACGGCTAGAAGTCAAAACCAGCGGGAACTGGAGAACAAACGACGAAAGAAGAAAGAGCATCGTGGCCGCAACGCCGATGACCTCGTAGTGGCATTCTAGTCGCCTGCTGCCGTGCCGTGGCAGCCAAAGTTTACCTGTAGTCGTGAGTCAAATGTCGTCGGCTGCTGGCGCGGTCGGGAAAACGGCTGAAGAGGTAAAAGTTTCACACAGCACTGTGCATCTTGGCCGGTCAGCTTGTTCGCCATCGCTGGAACCTTCGGCGTCTAAGTGCGTTCCTCGACTCTGATGGATGGAGTGTAGAAGGATCCTAAGTCATCCCAGGTTGGCTACAACAACTGTTCCCCCAAATCCCCCACCCTGTCGCGAGACTGCAAAAGACGGTCTCCACAAAAGAACCTGGTTCCATTCTCTTTGTCCCTTGGGGGAAGGGGGGGGGGTTCATTCAGGGCGCTGCTCCCTAACAGACAACCCCTGCCAGCTCTTGATGGCTGTTCACGCTGTCCACAGTCCACTCATGCGTTAAAAGCCAGCTGACTGGTACCTTCTGCGCCGGGGGTTCAGGAGGTGGGAAAGACCCCTGAGCACGTCGAAGTTGGTCGCGAGACATCAACGCAGGGGTTGTTGTTTGCGGAGGAATGGAAGATGATTTACTCGCCCTCGAGCATCTTAACCATTTTGGAAGGGCAATGCTACGGCGTGCCATTGTGCCCTTTTCGCAACCTCGGTCACGGAGGGCTCGGCAAAAGATACATTCAAGGACGAGCCACCTCCGTAGGTACCGCCCGGATGATTGTCGATGAAGCAAGGCAGGGAGAAACCCTCGTGCCAACATGACTCTCGACGCCTCATTTCCTTTTACGCTGGATATGACCCTGGAGTTGACTAAGTGGCGGATGATCGAAATGCAACATCCCATCCCAGGGTCAAGGACCACCGTGGGATAACAAGGCAGGCGAGTGGAAACGCCTCGGGGCACATGTCCGAATCAACAAGATATTTCCGTTGTTTTCATGCCCACCTTGCGGTACTATGGTACTCGGGCTTCAGCTGTGGCCTCTCCTCTTCGTCCATCCATGCACCTTGGGGCCATGGTCTGTTTATCCCCACCGTCGAGTTGGCTCGTGGCTTGAGCCTCAGAAGACTAAAGATGCCCACATTCAGCCCCGTGACTGCTGATGATTCTGCTTCTCGCTTAACCCCGACTTCTAGTTGCTTGTATCCGTATTCTGTACAGGCAGACAGACAACTTGACCGTCATCGCCGCATTACCTGGCTGAAGGCTCGGGTAGACTATGTGCGGGTAGGCACGCGGACGAACCCCGTTAAAGTTTCTACTTTTGCCTTGGCTCTAGGCCAAGTTGCGCACTCTGGGGGGGCAACAAACAGATGCTCTGGGGCAGACCGACAACGCTGTGCATCGTGAGCTGCATGAGTGTCCGGCGCTTCTGCAATGCGGTCAGCCGACCGAAGAGACTGGACTGGACAGCCACCATGTTCTTCCTGCGCGACCCCCGATGTTGTCTACCGCCTCTGCCGGAGACACACTGTCGAGACTTATATTTGGAATTAATCGCCGCTGTTGGCTCTCCGCCACGCGATCTGCCCCAGGCTTGCAGCATTTTGCTGATGCTGACAGCCCGAACCTACACTAGCGTTCGCTCCTTGATGCACGACTTCCTCTAGGAGTTTCATCGGGAGCAAAAGCAGCGATGTGCAGGACATGCGCGGCAGCCCTGCCTCAAACCAAAATGTCCCGCCCCCCGTCATTTTTGCAACGTCTGCCAGCAGTAGACGAAACGTCTGCAGACCCATGCAATGCAAAGTTCGGATATCTAAGACCGACGGAAAAAGAAAAGAAACCTTGTAATGTTTCACTAGAATGCATCGATTCTCCAGCCAGTAAACAAGCCCCAACGGCCTCCATTCTGACTCAACATAACATCACACCGCTGTACAGTTTTCTCACCTGTAAATGCAAGCTGCCCGCATAGAGCCAGCCACACAGTTTGTCAACAGCCTATGAAGTCGAGGCCAAGCCAACGACACGGAAGGCAACTTGGACAGCGTTGCATCTTGGATAGAGTTTGGTGCCCTGCGCGGCCCCGTCTAGCTTCGCGAATTCCCCCCCAAACAAGGAATACTAAAGCACGCATCCTTTGCCCGTCGGTTGTACCAGAGGAAAACCCACAGAGGATCCTCACCGTTCTTGAGGCGCCAAACTCGTGGTGTTGCCAGACTTCGGGCCTGTCACAACCCACTTTGGTCAAATTCCGCACACTCCCCCTTCTCCACGTTACATTCTTTTTTTTTCTTCTCTTGCATCTACAGTTACGAGTCAAGTACTGAGGGCCGCTGTCTTGCTTTCCTGAATTTTCCAGAGAGAGGAAACAAGAAGTAAAAAGAGAGAAGAAGAAGAAAAACTTTGCGCCCACTTTTCCAGCTGCATCGCGGATTTCCTGCAAGTTGCTCGGTATTCGTGGCACTGCAAACTCGAAGGATTTGGAGTTATGCTTGTGTAGCGTCAAGGCCTGCGATTGAATGTTTCGTCAGCAATGAGGGTCAGCTGGACGTGGCCGTCACCAAAGCCAACGGCTCAGACATGTTCTGAATCCGCATCTGCTCCGTGCAAGCGGCCCCAGCCTTGTAGCTGCGTCAATCTCAAGTGGCCGCATGTCTGGTCTCAGCAAGTATGCCGTCATATGTCCCTTGCCTCCCAAGATTTACAAGAAACTTATGTCGACTCCGCTGGTTCACGCAGGTCTTGGACCAAGTTTGGTAGGCATGGCAACGGTTCGTCGCTGCTCACATTAAGCAATTGTGTTCTATCCCGAAAGGCAGGGCACATCAACAGACGCAAAGGACGCCGAGATGACTTACGGGCCGGCGCAACCCTCCGTGGGAGCTGCGACAGGTCACTATTCTGCGAGGCGAGGCTGCACAATGCTCACAACGCTGGTAAGACGATGGGTCCGAAGGATGCACGCGAAGCCATCTAACGTAACAGAATGATGGAATCAGTAGAGCAATGGGCACACAGCACTGCCGACGACACATGTGGCTCGGGCGCCGTACGCAACTTTGCGCCGGGCCACGGCACCTGGGCCAAGTAACGTTGACGCCACCTTCATTTTATAACATGCTTGTTGCGCCCACTGAAATGACGCCTGTGAGGTAAGCATGACACCCGTCGATTCATGCATGGCCCTGGAGTGACATCGCCGTGCTCGACATGAAGAGCGTTGTAATGGCCATCGTGTATGCTCGGTGCTCGGTTTCCCTTAAATGGAAGACAAGTGATGTATCGTGTTTCAAGAATATTTCCGGGTTTCGACCGAACATCAAGCCCCAGATCTGCTTTGCATGGTTGTTGTTGCTGCCCACGGACATTGATGGCGCATGTTAGCGCCGCGCTCAGCAAAGGGCCAGCAAATGCAAATCACTTCAGTTCGTCCTAATAAAAGGAACTCATGCGCATATGTGTTGCTTGCCTCGCACAAACCTTTTTTTCCATGTCATATCACTACCCCATGGCCCCCCCTTTCCCTTCCGCTCAGGCAATAGCCGCAGGCGTGCGCATGGCGATATCACGGCCAAACAGGGGTTGCTTCTTAGAACGTGCGTTTTGAATGTCTTCCCACAAGCTAACCTACTGCCTCTGCTCGGTCAGTACCCGCACCAAGCTTGGCCAAAGGCTCTAGAGGCCTTCTAGGGCGTTCCTGGCGACCGCTTTATTGCCGCAACGAGCATGTCCCTGAGCCTAGCCCGCCTCATCCATGGGGACCCAAACACCAAATGCGGAACGCAGAGGTACTTGTCGATACATGCCTTCTAGCGTGGTGCACACTTCACTAAGGTGCGGCAAGAACCAATTCTCGGTTTGCCTGAGGATTATAAGTCCGGTCCCTTTATCCTTTTTCTCCTTTCTTTGATCATGGTGTAGCCGATCCGCCCACGCCCCCCCCCCCCCTAAACCGTAATGTCAAAGAACTTTGCTCGTGGCAACCATGCGACCGGGGACCTCCAACTCCGACACTAAAGACGAACCTCGCCTCCCCGAAATCGCCGCCAAGGCTTTTCGAGGTCGTCCCAGAACGATTTTGGCATGTTTCTAGAAATCTTCACATTCCTCGCCTTCGAAGCCACAAACAAGAAGCTCAAACGTTAAAGAATCACGAGTCAAGCCTAACACCACTTTGGGTAGTGCTTGCTTGGATATCTGGGTCCTGACGTGCTACGTTTACAGCTTCGGTTACGGTCCCGTGGCGTTGATACTATCCACAAAGTTGTTTGCGAAGAAGGATACTTTCTACTCTTTTAACAGAATGGGACGTGAAATCCGGTCTTCGTCTGTTTCACGACTGAGGTTTGATCAAACTTTTTTCATGGTGGTTTTTACGTGAGTTTAATCATGATTTATACCATGAGTCCAAAGATGTGTCGTAGGGGGGGCGCAGCATCTGCTATCTTTATTGAAATCAACATGACTCCCTTTTGTACTTTTCGACACTATAAGCGCGCCCCAGCCCGAGTGGCCGCAATAGTGAACAGTTCTATATGATGGCAATGCCGTTCAGTGACGCAGCCCAAGCCCCGCTGAGATCAGAATTCCTATTATCCCACACCTTGGCTTACTGAAGATGTTGGGTAATCGTTCTTGGAAACCAACTCGCATCGCTTGGCCACAGACGGCAGGGCTGTGAGAATTCTATCGGCACCGCAAGGTCTCAATCAGCGCCAGTGCCTGGTGCGAAGCTGGTTCAACACCAAGCCCACCTCGTCGCGATCGGGAATCATTACAGTTGAATCGTCGTAGGTATATATCGTGTATAGAAAGACGAGGCTCCCAGATCCGACACATAGCCTCCAGTCCACACTTTGCTTTTCACTTCAGGTAAAACACCGCCGCTTGCGCCTGTCGAGCCCCTCTGCTCTCCCAAGAACTCCATGCATTATGTTGTCGTAAAGAAACGTGAACGTGCGGATTAAGTGGGTTATTTGAGAAGCATCGAAACCTACTACACGTTAGCGCCAACTCGTGTATCTTCAAGACGGGCAAATCGGACGTACAGCCATGAGCACACAAGCCAAGCTCATGTACGGGCTCAGTCGCTCTCCTATCCTCGCACACTTCCAGAAAATGCCAGTAACACTAATGCTAAGATTAGCCATGGTAATATACAATCACCAGATTTTGGACTCACCCGTCCTTGTTTCGGTCCATGATGCCAGGCGCAAAGTGGTGGACGTATGCGCTGGTGCAGATGACCAGCAGGATCACCAGGAGCAGGGACTGGAAATTGAAGAGTGCGGTCTGCAAGACATTAGAGAGCCATCACGGCATCAGAGGGTAGCACATCAACACACCATATTTGCGGGTAGCCCTTAACGATGTTGTTTGAAAGATATCCAATGGAGAACAGGTGTCGTGAAGTCGAGCCAAGGCTGCGGGATTGCTTGCTGGCCTTCTCAGCCTTCTGCTAGAGCTCAGGTGTGGATAGGAGCAAAGATTCGCCGACCCGCACCACGGCAGCCAGGGGGTTCCACCCACTGAACCCCCACCAGCCAGGCTCTGCCTCGACCTGCTCCCCCACTATTCCTAGGTGAGCAGCGTTTGTTAACGATAGCTTCGCACGAGCAACCACTAACACTTGCCATTGTCCTGACGCGGTGGTTCCAATACTACGATTGTCGTGAGTAGTTATACTACCAGATCTACCCGCTTACCGCTGTTGGAGGCTTCGCTCCGACGGCAACGGAACCAATTTCTCAAGATGGAGCCTCGAGCAAGAGCCGGCAAAAATGTCGGCAAGATGAACTTTGCCCACAACGAGCGTACGTCGCTTTGCACATCCCAGTCTTCCCTTCGTATACTTAACAGCATCTGCATACAGTAGCGCAGCTGCTCTTCGCCCACGGCGACGTCAAAAACCCACTGCCTGAGACGGTTCGCGTGCTCGACGAGATTCTCACCGACTTCATGCAGTCCATCGCGTTCGAGGCGACGCGCGCGGCGCACTACTCCGGCCGGCAAAAGATCAAATACGAGGACTTTGAATTCGCGTTTCGGAAGAACCCCGCGTTCTTAGGCAAGGTGCAGGAGGTCTTTGAGAAGCAAAAGGAGATCAAGAAGGCACGTGAAATCCTGCGCGGCGAGGAGGAGGAGATCATGAAGGACGCGGCCGACGAGGAAAAGAAACGCGAAAAGGCAGACAACAAACCAGGCAAGGTCGAAGAAGAGCTAGGCGAAGCGGACGATGACGCTGAGGCGGAGGCGGATGCCCTGGGCAAGAAACGATAATCTCCACGACCAAGGATCTGTTTGATTTCTTTCTGGCGCCTTCAGTCCACCCCGTCTGAAGGCACCAGTTTTACTGCGTTACGGTGCATTTACTACACACGAAGACTCAGCAGCCGGGCGAATTAGGCGTTTTCTCCTTGCTTTCTATCATCACATGCAGTTGGCACATTCCAACCTTAGCAAAAGCATACAAGGCACAGGTGTTTGGCGTTTGCAGTTCGTCGAGTTATGGCGTGTCATGACAATGAACGAGATAGATACACCTCGGTGGGTGGTGGGCTTAAAGCTTCCACAGAGTCACTGGTTCTGCAAAATAAGGCTTTCCTCCGCATGAGTCTCATGGCCCTCTCCATTGATTAATTGCCCATGTTCGCCGAATATCTTGACATCATTCAAGAGCTAGACAAAGTACTTTGCAATGACCTTGTCGACAAGTAGAATGCAGGTAGTGCACTTGCCGCCGCCGTGCAGGACACAACTAATGCCCTGCAAAGAATAAAACCTCAATCTCGAGCTGGGACTTTCCGGAAGGGCCGTTCCCCACTGCCATGCGCGTTGTCCGGTTCCCGCCTGAAGGCCCCAGCCGTCCACGGTCGGGAGTTCCGGGGGTGATGATGACTGTGGGGTGGCAGGGGGCCCCACTCTTTTGGCCGAGAGGGATGACGATGGGTCTCCGACTCAACCGTGCGACATCGGCCTCCGCGAGAGGCGAACGTCAAGACCTTTTGCGAGGCCTTGCTGCAAGGTCGTTCCAGTCGTTTTTTTAGGCGCCTACATAGATCCACCAGCAAAGTCACCGCCCCGAGATCTCTTGCCCAAGCGAGCCAAGCAAACTATGTTCGGTTGTGCATTTGCTTCAACTAAAAGACGGTACTTGCAGTCATCGATGGGCTGCAAATTCCTCCGACTGGCTGCGACCACTTTGCCCAGATCCACATACACTACCATGTACAGATAGGTGCATTAGGGGTTATTCGGGAGTCCTTGCGGTGACTGTACAGTATGCAAAATGTATGATGACTACTATAGTACAGCCGGGCTGGTTGCGGCCTACTGCTTGTGGCTCTTTTTTCGTTTGTGGCCACCGGTGGATTCGACAGCTGAACACCCTCTTCTGATTCTTTACTGCAACCTGGGCTTGGAGTGATTTACCACCACGTTTTTTTCCAAGCAGGACTGCATGCGAATGAACTCGGCGCGTGCCGCTACGGCTAAGGCTTGTTAAACACGGCGCCTCCCAGCCCATCCTCGTTGCACCTAGAAACCGCCATGGCTTCCAGCCAGGCCCCACAGCCGCCGGGTGTGGAGGCTTCACCAGAGCCACCGGACCTCAATGTGAAGCCTGAAAACACTGGCAAATCTGAGCCTCAAGTTGGCTTGCAAGATGACCTCTTTCCAGCGGTTCCGGGCGGTAAATCAGGCCAGGCGGCTTTTGAGTCCTTTCGGGGCCTGTCTCCCAGCCCAGGTCCTGCTGGACGGAATTCACCTATACCATTGACTTATTACAATACATCCGGGCCCGGGGCCCAACACTTCCAGCGGAACACGTCTGCACTGCAGAGCTTCTGGGAGCAAAATAAACCATCAGTTCTCGTTGCCTCGTCTCAGTTCTTCGGTGCTCTCATGAATTTAAGTGCCCGACTCATCGAGCTAGATGGGTCAGGCATACATCCTATTCAACTCCTCCTCGTTCGTCAAGGGCTAACAGCACTGTGCTGCCTTTCCTACATGTGGTGGATGCAAACTCCAGGCTTCCCTATTGGCATCAAGGAGATTCGAAAGTTGCTGTTCATTCGTGGCTTCTCGGGCTTCTTTGGTATCTTCGGCATGTGGTATTCCATGATGTACCTGCCGCTCGCAGACGCAACAGTGATTACGTTCCTTGCGCCTGGTGTCGCTGGTTTCATATGCTACTACGTCCTTCGTGAGCCGTTCACGCGAATGGAGCAACTCGCCACCCTCATCGCTTTCACGGGCGTGGTGCTGATTGCTCAGCCAACGGCCTTCTTTGCTCACACATCAACGAATAAAGAGACGGCTAAGGAACCTCCAGAGAGTGGCGGCGGCTCATTTCCCAGTTTTGAGCACGATGCTACACCCGAAGAGCGCCTTTTCGCCATCGGCGTTGCCTTGTTGGGGGTCTTTGGAGCTGCTGGCGCTTTCACAAGTCTACGAACGATCGGGAAGCGTGCCCATCCTTTGATTTCGGTGAACTTCTTCGCCATGACTTGTGTTTTCATTTGTGCCTCGGTCTTAATCTTTGCCCCGATGCTCGACCTCGGCCAGCCGGCGTTGAGCTGGAAGACTCCCACCTCGCCCCGTCAATGGTTTCTCATCCTTGCGCTTGGGATTCTTGGGTTTGTAATGCAATATCTCCTGACGGCTGGACTTGCTGCGGACAAGTCGAACAAAGCCAACGGAATGGTTTACACGCACATGCTCTTTGCTGCGGCTTTTGACAAGTGGGTGTTTGGCCACGACATGGGCCTCATGAGTTTTGCTGGATGCTCTCTTATTCTCGGCAGTGCTATCACGGTCGTGCTTGCAAAACGGCCACCGCCACCGAAAGCAGATGATGTGGAGAGACAGGGAAATTTGCTTGAGGACTCGGAACAGTCCTCTATGCTGGTCAGTGCTGGTGGGAATGTCGGAGAAGCACAGCCTGATAGAATACGCTAGATTCCTACTACCATGAGTGGATATACCGTATATAGTTTGGTAAATAGATAATTGATCGGTCAAAAGTACACAACGATAAACCCCTACCATGTCCTTGTACATAAGGTAAATATGGTAAACAAGTTAAGTATACTGTAGCTAAGGAAATTTAGATGTCATGAACTTCAAACACCTGCCGAGCATGAGCAGAAATTCGATGTCCAGGGTAGGTCAAATCAACACTTACTCACTGCATCACGTGACCACATACTTTAATCGCCAAGTACGTACCTGGTTAGCGCATCTTGTGGGCGAGCAACGCGCGACGCCGACACCGTGAAGAAGTAATAAGCTGCAGGCCTCTATTCCAGTCGCAAATCTTTCAGGAACGCCCATTGATCGATCAACCCACGTTCCGCCATCCACGATTCCACTACCAGCTCCGGATATATAGAGACTGCCAAATATCACACGATCGAATAATATCAGGCTGCCAATTGCCTGGCTTATTGGCTTCCAAGATGGTTCAAATCAGCGAGGTCAAGGGCAACAAGCGCGACAACAGAACAGCTGCCCACACGCACATCAAGGGGCTGGGGCTCAAGTCAGATGGTTACGCAGAAGTGAACGCTGCCGGCTTCGTTGGCCAGGCACAAGCTCGCGAGGTAAGGACGTCTCCGCATTGCTCGCAAACAAACCCCAACTAACACACCTGCAAGTCATGCGGCGTCGTCGTAGATCTGATTCGAGCACACAAGATGGCCGGTCGGGGTGTCCTGCTGGCCGGCGGTCCGGGAACTGGAAAGACAGCGCTTGCCCTTGCGATTAGCCAAGAGCTCGGAACGAAGATACCTTTCTGCCCGATCGTTGGCAGCGAGGTCTACTCTACCGAAGTCAAGAAAACCGAGATGCTCATGGAGAATTTCCGACGCGCAATTGGCCTCAAGGTCCGAGAAACGAAAGAAGTCTTTGAAGGAGAAGTCACTGAGTTGACGCCGGAGGAGGCAGAGAACCCTCTTGGCGGCTATGGAAAGACGATCAGCACGTTGCTGATCGGGCTGAAGAGTGCCAAGGGACAAAAGAAGCTACGCCTGGACCCCAGTATCTACGAAGCGATCCAAAAAGAGAGAGTCACAGTCGGCGACGTGATATATATCGAAGCGAACACTGGAGCTTGCAAACGAGTTGGACGTTCTGATGCTTACGCCACAGAGTTCGACCTCGAGGCTGAGGAGTACGTGCCCATTCCCAAGGGCGAAGTGCACAAGAAGAAAGAGATTGTGCAAGATGTTACCCTGCATGACTTGGACGTGGCGAACGCGCGACCACAAGGCGGCCAGGATATTATGAGTATGATGGGCCAGCTGATGAAGCCGAAGATGACGGAGATTACGGAGAAGCTGCGCGCCGAGATCAACAAGGTTGTCAGCAAGTACATCGACCAAGGTGTTGCCGAGCTGGTACCAGGAGTTTTATTCATTGACGAGGTATGTGCATTGGGGCCGCTTGCTTGGCCTCATACCCAACGCGTGGTGTAGAATTGACGTTTTTCGACAGGCTCACATGCTCGACATCGAATGCTTCACGTACCTGAACCGTGCCTTGGAATCACCGATTTCGCCCATTGTTGTGCTCGCTTCTAACCGGGGAATGTGCACGATCAGGGGTACCGACGATGTCGTGGCTGCCCACGGCATTCCTACCGACTTCCTCGCTCGCCTTCTTATTATCCCCACCGCGCCTTACCAGGCAGATGAAATTAAGAAGATTGTGAGGATAAGAGCCTCAACAGAGGGGGTGTCCATTACCGATGCTGCTATTGACAAGATCTCTGAACACGGTGTGCGCATCAGCTTGCGTTACTGCCTGCAGCTTCTGACCCCTGCGAGGTGAGAACTCCCTGTCTGTGCTCTTGACCTGCTACGTTCTAACAAAATGTGTATAGCATTCTCGCCAAGGCCAGCGGCCGTAGCCAGATTGATGTCCAAGACGTGGCTGAATGCGAGGATCTCTTCCTCGACGCACGCCGTAGCGCCGCGCTCTTGACGACCGAGGCGGGGCGTGGATTCCTGTCGTGATAGACATTGGGCACACACCCGGATGGACTGTATGAAAGAAGAAGCGGCGCTCGGAGGCGGGCGTGATGTTTACAAGGCCTAGAGGCTATTCATTGTGATATAATACAATACTCACGTTGGTGCCGGCCTCAGGAAAATTGCGGGTATTTGGAGTCGGTCTGAATTGTCTTTGGTAGATTTCTGAAGAATCCAAACAAATTTCTCGAGTTGACGCTGGCTTTGCACGACTGGATGAGACAGATGGATCTGCGAGCCGGGGATTCCCGTCAAGCTATGGAGCAGATTCTGGAGGACAAGATGCAGATCTGAGCATTGAAGTGAGAACCCACGCCTCATCCATTCCCCGCGTAGATAACGGAGCGCTCGGTGCGTTCTCTGCCGTCCGCCACAGGCATTGTCTTTGTCTCAGGTCCCAACCATTCCTGAGGGTGAACACTGCACATTCCGTGACATATGGAATTAACCATCCTTTGAAGGTACAGTATCGTAGCGCACATTACAGTACGTGCTCTTAGCCAAAGAACTGGCTCTTGTCTCTCGGTGACAAACAAGTGAATTGATACTGTTGGACAACAAAGAGTAGAATAAAGTAAAAAAAAGCACGAAACTGAATTGCCCTTACAGCACCGGTATATACAGTAGTAGTAGGTACTGTACTGTATTGTACTGTTCAGGACGAAGACGAACGAAACCAAACAACACAAAGCCCAATTTCTTTGAGCTACTCGTCAGGGAGGTACAGTAGGGACACATGTCAAAGAAGAATGCCTTACACAAAGAAATGTCGATGCGAAACCTTCAAAGCAATCTCACTCGCCAGTCATGCTGCGGCTTCCCGAGACACGCGAGAGCGAGGGAAAAAATGGAGCATTCACAGCCTTTTCAGTGCCTGAGACGCGTATCTGGGGTATTGCGCTGTGATTGTATTGTACTTGTATTGGATGTATGAACCGTGCCGAGCAGTGCGATACAGTTCATGCTGTATTCAATGGTGGGAACTCCCGTTATTATTCTTACCTTGTTCCTATAAGGCAGGTTTGCGCAGTGAATGGGGGGGCCTTTCGTCACAAAGACATAATCGTTTCATTACTTTCATTCATGCTTGTTCTTTCACCCTCTTTTTTGGCTACGCGGCTCTCTCTCACTTCTCTCTTTGCCGAGGAGCTGCTCCCCTTGTATGTAAATGCCTTCCTTTCTTATTGTGCTGTATTATTCTCCGAGGGCAATGCTTGCTGGCGATTCCTCCAATCGATAGGGGACCGGATTGTGCACACGGAGCCTGTCATCTGCAAACTGCAAACGCCTATCATGGCAGAAGCTGTCCCATTGCCTGTCCAGCGCATGGGTGACGCGGTGCCAATCTCACCCATTGGCTTCGAGAGCCCCGATGCAGACAATGTAGTCCGACGCATCAGAAATGTCCGCTGCTCTTTGACTCCGCCGCCCTCACTGTCGATGCGGCGCAGTGCTGTGGCATCCGAGGACGTGGATGCAAACGATGGCAAGCCCGAGAATCTTCGCGTAAATACGTCAACCACAGCAAGCCCGGAGGAGTCTCGAGACTTCCTCTGCATCTGCACGCCAGCGCCCAAGATTCCGAGGCCACGAAACGGTTAGTGATGTGAACTGACTAACCTATTACCCCCGCCTTCAGCAGTGAGGCTAGACACGATGTACCAATAAGACTAACAAGACCTGGGTCTGCAGCTTTCATCCTGTACCGGCAGCACCATCAAGCCCAAGTGACTGCGCAGAACCCCAAACTATCGAATCCAGACATTTCCAAAATCATTGGCCTTCAGTGGAAAAGCGAGAAGCCAGAAGTCAAGGACATATGGAAGAAGCTAGCCGAAGAGGAGAAGCAGCGACATCAACGACAATACCCAGAGTACCGCTATCAGCCCCGGAGAGGCAGCAAGGGTCTTTCAAGCCGTTCAGGGCCGTCACCGATTGATGACCACGAGCGTTGCGCCAAGTGTAACGGACGTTTGATGACAACCCCCCAAACACCGCCGACACCGATTGACACGCCAATCATCAGGCATGCCGGGTCTGAGATCGACAGCCCTGCAAGCTACAGAGCTTTGGAGATCCGCAATGCACGTAGGCAGAGTATAGATATCGGCGCCAGCAAGAGATTTCCTCTGGCAGGAGCTGGAAGCAAGACCCGAAGCCCCGACGACTTTGAGCCGATGTCTCCCGACACCAAGAGACGGAGGGCCAACGGTGCTGGTCATTATCACCAAGCCAACAGCATTCTTGGAGCATATGGGAATAGAACTCCAAGAGAAGCGGGTCGTGTCTTCTCCGAGGGCACGCCGTTGCATTCTGCCAGGCAATATGTTGGTTCCCCTTTGGCCGAGGTCAGCCCCCTCCCACGCTCCTGGAGCGGCCCAATGGCACCACCACCTCGCCCGTCACCATATAGCCCATGGAGTGAGCAAAGGCGCCCAGCCCTGGCCAGCACCTATGACGAGTCTCTCCGACTGCCTCCGCTTCAGAGCCCCGTAACGCCATCGCCATCAAGGATGGCAATGAACAGCCCGCATGCGGAAATGGCGGCAGCAGGGTTAGGGATTACCATTTCTCCAGAGACGCCAGCTAGAAGCCTTGAATCGGTTATCATGTCTTTGCCATTCAAGCGAAAGCTGGGGCTCCTGGCGAGGATCTCGCGGCCGGTGCCGGCTATCGTCGAGACCGGCATAAGGGGCGCCTTCATTGCCGTCGAGGGTCCAGATGAAGGTCTCTTAATGGAGGTGGGAGACGCTGTAGAGAAGGGCCTAGCAGCTATGAAGGACCTTTGCTTGAAAACCTGGAGTGCCGATGATGAGGCGCATAACCCACTGAGCCGCAAGAATGGGATTGGTAGAAACTCTGTTGATGACTGTTTTTCGTCTTGCTTCCAAGCCATACTCAAATGGCAAGAAAAGTCATCGGAGATAGCAGCTCATCTCACGAGTGGCGATCAAGGGAATGATGAAGAAGACCGAGAGCGGACTCATGGCCGGTCTAGCCCATCAAAGTCTAGCAACAAGAGGTCAGCGCCGCTCTCGCCTGTTGACGAGCTCACGCCGGTGGCCCTGGCCAAACATGGCTTCAGCCTCACGTACAGTGACAGGTTTTCCTGCCGGACGCCTATCACGGACCTGTACACGCCTGCAGACCACTGGCAATGGGCCGCCAGCCTCTGGCGCGGGACAGTCTGCCCAGATCTCATTGTGTACGCGAAGCCAAGCAGCACGGAGGAGATTAACAAGCTAGGCCCGGTGGACTTCTCGAAGCGGATGGGCATGATACTGGTCAGGGCCCTCCCCGGACGAGCCCTGGACGAGGGCATGGAGAGACGGATCGCGTTCGAGGTGATGGAGTGGATGAGAGAAGGGTCTTTCCGCGAGACGCTGCCTAAGAACTGGCGGATGGAATGATGCCACGATATAATCGGAAACAAGTGGCCACATCGCCTACGAAATACGTGCGTGATTGCGTGCGTGAGTTCTACATGCGCATATGTGGAGGGTTTTGACGTGGAGTATTTTGGTCAGTTGGGGTTGATTTTAGGAGTACATTCAGGGTAAAGGTGGAAGGCATTGGCACGTGCTTAATATCCAGTATTTACCTTTAATTTTTGCAGAACTTCATTGTAGAATATTTCCCGTTCAGGAACAAAGCATTTTCGGAATTGGTGAATTAATTGATGAGAGATGCAGTCGGCCTCGATGTCACGGTGCACTGTTTTACACGACCCGCTGTACTTGTACCTTTCCAGCCGAAAGCGGTAATTGTGGTTCCTGAACCCTGCATCGGAACGGCGCCAAAAGCTCTTTGTTTAGAGTGCCGAACAGGTACCTGCTCGTTGTACCTCCAACAAAGCTCCGTCGCGTTTATCCGCAGATAACAGTCAGGGACGGTACATTGGGGGGCTACGAACAACGCGTGAACAAGCACATGGTTCAGGAGAAGGTCCCCTAAAACACCACGACCACCACGACCTTGCATCCACCTACCTCGACCTCTACACTGACGACACTCATCCGCCGAACGATAGCACGCACGATGCGTCATCGCCCCCGCCGTCTTGCATGATGCCCGACTTCGAACCTGGGCAGAGTGTCCAGCTCAATGATGGGCGCAGGGGCATCGTCCGGTTCTTCGGCCAAACCCACTTCCAGGTGGGCGACTGGATAGGCATCGAGCTCGAGGAGAAAACCGGGAAGAACGATGGCAGCGTCCGGGGCGAGCGGTACTTCGACTGCCCCATGGGCTACGGCATGTTCGTCAAGCCCGTCATGGCCACCATCATTGCGCCAGCAAAGCCTCCGCCGGCGAAGAAGGCCGCCAGGCCCAGCAGCTTCAACCCGGGAGCTGGCAGGGCATCCATCGGCGCGGATCCCGCCGCCATGAAGAGGAGGAGCTTGAACGCCCCGAGTCCAAGCCCCGTTCCTAGGACTCGACCCTCGAGTATTGCCAGAGTAAGTGCCTTCTGGAAACAGCCTGGACAGCAGGCCACGCCGCTTTGGTGCTGATCTTGAACTGCAGTCCCCGACGAAATCTCCCACAAAGTTGGCCGGCGGAACTTCAAGTGCAACGGCGTCTCGAACCGGAACACCTTCTCAGACTCGAGCCCCCTCGGCCGGTTCCAGGGCTCGCCCGTCCACTGTAGGAGCTAGAACATCAATGGGGCCACCTGCCGCGCCTGCCACTCGTACAACCCGACAGGTCTCGACATCCTCCACAGTTTCGAGAACGAGCGGCGCCCCTACTAGGACGGCGAGCGCGCGGGTTTCTGTTGGAGGGGCTCGACCACAGCCACGCCAGGATCAAAGCCGGCGACCGTCGGGCGACTCGACTTCGGGCGCCGACAGCGGAAATGTGGATAAGAGTGACGAGGCTTCGGCGAGCTCTCCCCCTAAGAGCGAGGGAGACATATTGTCACCACAACCCACCAGTCCTGTGATTGGACGGACGCAGGCGCTTGAGAAGCTTGCTGCCGCCTCCGCATCGAATTCCTCCACAACGCCTCCTCCTAAGAGAACGACGACCACCGTACCCGCTGGTAGAGCTGGGGCCAGCACTGCAGCGAGCCGTGAGATTGAGGATCTGAAGTCCAAGATCAAGGTCATGGAGCGAAAACGATTAGAGGACCGCGACAAGTTGAAACAGCTTGAAAGAATACAAGGGGAGCGAGATAAGTTCGAGGGCATTATCCAGAAATTACAGCAGAAATACGCCCCTCAACAGCAAGAGAACAATGAGCTGAGAAAGCAACTCAAGGAGGCCGAGGCGATGTTTGAGAATATCGAATCCATGCAAGCCGAGCATGAATCTGAGCTAGAATTGGCCACCTTGGACCGAGAAATGGCTGAAGAGACTGCGGAATTTCTTAAGGTGGAAGTCGAAGCTCTCAAACAGAAAGCAGAAGAACTAGAACTCGAGGTTGACATCCTCCGGGAAGAGAACGAAGAGTTGAACAAGGGTTTGTCGCCCGAAGAGCGTGCTAGTGCGGGCTGGTTCCAAATGGAGAAAACCAACGAAAGACTCCGGGAAGCTCTGCTGCGGCTTCGCGATCTCACACAGGCACAGGAGGAAGAGCTTCGTGACCAAATTAGCGGACTGGAGACAGATCTGAAGGAGTTTAACATGATTAAGGAGCAACATGCCACGGTGCAAGAAAAGCTACAACAGTCAGAGTCGGCCGTTGAAGGTCTTCGACAGCAGCTTGATGATGCTCTCGGAGCTGAGGATATGATTGAGGACTTGACTGAACGAAACATGAGCATGGCAGAACAGGTCAAGGAGCTCCATGCCGTCATTGAGGACCTGGAAGCTCTCAAGGAGATCAACGACGAGCTTGAGATCAACCATGTGCAAAACGAAAAAGAGATGCAGGAGGAGCTCGACTTCAAAGACAATGTTATTGCGGAGCAGGTCCGGAGAGCCGGTCAGCAGGAGGAGGTTCTCGAGGACATGGAATACACCATGTCGAGGTTCCGAGAGCTTGTGACCAACCTGCAGAGCGACCTAGATGATATGCGTGCTTCCCAAGCAGTCACCGAGGGTGAATCCGAGAAGCTCAATGATCGATCTCGCGCAATGATGGATCTGAACATGAAGCTGCAGATTTCGGCCGCTAAAGCCCAAGCTAAGACAATCGACCTGGAAATGCGACGTCTCGAGGCCCAAGAGGCCGAACAGCACCTCGAGATTGTGAAGCTTTTCTTGCCTGACAGCTACAGTGAAGACAAGGATTCTGTTCTTGCCCTCCTTCGCTTCCGAAGATTAGCTTTCAAAGCCAACCTCCTCAATGGATTCCTCAAAGAACGTATCCACGGACAGCCGCATCCAGGCCACGAAGACGACGTATTTGCTGGTTGTGACGCTATTGACAAGCTCGTTTGGGTGTCCGCGATGTGCGAGAGATTTGTCAATGATATCAACCATTGTTCGATTGAACAATTCACCAAGTATCAAAATGCTCTACACGAGCTCGAGCCGGTTGAGAGAGCTTTGAATGCATGGATCGACGGGCTGCGAAGAGATGAACTCAAGGAACAGAGATGTGCCGATGAGCTGCAGCGAACAATCGCGCTCATGTCCCACCTGGCTGAGGTTCATCTGTCGGATGGCCTACCAAGTCTTGCGGACGATGTCCACATGCGTTCTCTGGTCATGCAGAGCCACCTCGACTCAGCCGCAGCGGCGTTCAATACGCTGAGGAACATGGTGCAGCGCGCAGTGCCCTCGAACGAGGATGACGAAGAGCTTGAGCAACACTTCAACAAGAAATCTGACTTTGTTATTACACAGACAAGAAGTACCAAGGTCATTGCTGGCAAGGTTGTGCGCGAATTGGAGGACCTTAAAATCCGTTCCTTGTCTTTGCTGCCTGATACTAAGGATGCGTTCGAGCAGTGCGAGTCCAACACCCGTGTGCTTGCTGACATGGCGCGCCAAATCGGCAATGGCATTCACGCTCTATTAACTAAGGACGAAGGGCGAACTGAGCCGTACAGCCTCGGAGATGTACAAGATGCTGTCAAGCAGGCTGTCCGTGACGCCTGCTCTGAGACCGAAACCGATCTGTTCGCGACGTACTTGTCCAAGCTTCGAATTGTAACAGGGCAGATGTCTGATCTGGTTTCGCTTGCAAGTGACTTGGACCAGACTCAAGAGTTTGATGTTCCTCCTGCGCCTTGGCGACTCCGTTCGCAGGAGCTCAAGGCCCTCAAGGCGGTGCCCGTTGACATCGAGGAGGAGTTGAGGCGCGTCAAGGAAGAGCACAACGAGGCTCGCCGCACCATAGCCCAACGCGACGAACACATCAGCACGGCTGTGCTCAAGATTGAGACGCTCGAGTCACGGATGCGGGACGCCCAAGCAAACATTGAGCGCATCAGCAACCTTCAGGCTCAACTGGAGTCAGCAGGACACCAGGTCATCAGCCTTCGCGATGATATAGAGAAGCAGGATCGTGAGCTTAGGAGCCTCGAGTCCGAACGTGATAAGTGGAAGAAGTTGGCAAGCGACGCGCAAGTCATGACGGAGGCCATGGAGAACAGTGGTGACAAAGCTGGCCAGGAGCGCGCAGTCGCCACTGCCCGTGAGATGGATGCTCTCAAGAAAGACATCGAGAGTCTGCAATCAGCGGTACGCTACCTCAGGGAAGACAACCGCCGTGCACGGATGACGGAGCAACCGAAGTATGACTGGCTGGCGGAGCCGTTGACGAAGCCGCCCAGCGTCGCAGAACAGCGCAAGGCAATCGTGGTGGCTGAGAGCAAGGACGTGCTCGGTGAGCTTGTCAAGATGGCCACCTCATCCACAATATTCAGCTTCAGCAGCCTACCCAAAGACAAGCTCGCCTGGAAGCCGGCCAAGACCACGCCGCAGTACCACGCGGCGAGACAGATGGAGGATCTGGCTGCCTGGAAGAGCTGGCAGACGTCGGTGCTGAAGAAGACGGGCACGCTGCTGGACAGGCAGCCGGATGGCAAGAGAGCAGCACGGAAGCCAGCCGCCCGGCTGCAAATACGCCTGCCCGGTCAAGATGGCAAGATGATTACTGGTAGTGGGCGAGAGGTGCAAATCGTCGGCTCGCGCGAGTGGGACGCTCTGCAGGGCAGGATAGCCGCCGCGTAAAGCAGAGATGGGGGGCGCATAGATTAGATCGAGAAGGCTGAGGAGGACTTTGGAAGCAAGTGAGCGGATGGATATACCCAACCTGTACCTGCATACGCCGCAATTCCTTTATTCTTTTCATTCTTATATTTTTATATCGTGTACCACGTAACATATATTATCTGAAGAGGCCCCGTGTGACGCGAGGGACTTGTCAAGAGAATCATGTTTTTTTACCACTCGAGCCCTGCGTAGCCGCCATGGCATGACCAACTTGTTTCGCAGAAAATTGCTTCCAGCCGCCTCCCAGCTTGGGCCACCTTGACTTGAATAGCCTAAGCTCGTAGCCCTGTTGAGAGAAAGAAATTCAAGTATCATGAGCCCATCGAGGGGTCGTACTCTATGACCCTGTGGCCGCGCTTCTCGCATCCTTGGGATAAAAGTCGTCGCTCACATTCACCGTATAACACATCATCCCCCCCCCCTTTTTTTTTTT